>CAUYTI010145869.1:0-15671 GCA_963575145.1 Galago senegalensis | reverse complement strand
ACAGAGCCTCAAGCTGTCCCCCTGGGTAGAGTGCCGTGGCATTACAGCTCACAGCACCCTCCAACTCCTGGGCTCAAGCGAGTCTCTTGCCTCCGCCTCCCAAGTAGCTGGGACCACAGGCGCCCGCCACAACGCCCGGCCATTTTTTGGTTGCAGCCATCATTGTTGTTTGGCGGGCCCGGGCTGGGGATTCGAACCCGCCACCTTAGGTGTATGTGGCTGGCGCCTTAGCCGATTGAGCTATAGGCGCTGAGCCGGCTCCATCTTTTCTTAAGAACATCTTCATTTTAGGAAGGGAAGATGAAAGACCTGGGATCCTGGGAGTTCCCCTCTTGATGTGGTGCTTCCAGTCTGTGTGCTTGCTGTGTTTTGGTTCCTTCATCCTCGGCTCTCATTATCCTGAGGGTTAAAGATTTAGTTGTGGAGGACAGACAGGGCTTACAAAGAACTAGCTACATGCCCTCACTTGTCCCCAAATGGCACTAGGATGACATGAAGATGATGGATCACCAGTAATAGGAGACCCATTTCTCAGATTCTGCTCCTATCAATGGAGCCAGCCAATGTGAACAATGATCAGCCAGGAGGTGCTTCTCCTTGGAGGCTACTTTTCTTATATAGAAAGAGCTTTGAGCCAAATAAGAGCCCTAGTTTGTCATTCCGGCTCTGCCAACATCTCCCTGTGCAATCTCTGGTAAGTGACTATGACTCTGGACCCTCAAGTGTTTTAAACTCTGATGTTGTAGGATGTTATATTTATTTCTTCTCTGGAGCCCTTGAAAATTGTCCTGAAGCACATTCCGTCCTCCCTGCTTTGATTGGGTTATATACCTGAACTGGATTATCAAAGCTGGAGTCTGAGCGCCACCCCCCCCCAGGTGTGTCAGGCAGAGATGAGAGGAGCTATAGCTCTTGTTCATAGTTTTGTGAGACATAAACTAATGAAGTTTAGAAAAAATAGGGCTTTAGTTAATTATATTGTTACATAGAGTAGAGTTGTATGTTAAGCTGCTTCTCAAAACAATGTGGACGATAAATTATTCCAATCCAGTTTTCCATTTCCTGTTTTACTCTCAGCAAGGTGTGACCACGGATATTTGGAAGTCCATGTTGGTTAATGCCTAGGGAAACAGCATAAGAAGAGCACAGTGAAAAAGTCAGACTCTGGAGCAAGAACTGACTGAATTCATCTCTTTCTCTCCTTACTAGCCCTGTGACCTTAGTAACATAGCTTACCCTCTCTAATTCTCTCTATTTACAGGATTGTAACACCAACAGTGAGTATTATTTTGAGAACCATTTATTAAATCAAACATAATTATAGCTTAAAAATAAATTGTAACCACTCATAGTGATTTTTTTCTAGGGTACTATATGAAAAGAGAGAAAAGGCACCTGTGGCTCAGAGGAGTAAGACGCTGGCCCCATATGCCTGAGGTGGCAGGTTCAAACCCAGCCCCAGCCCAAAACTGAAAAAAAAAAAAAAAAAAAAAGGAAAAGAAAAGAAAAGAGAGAAAAAAAGGAGTGGCCGAAAGTGGAGAAACCTGATAAACCCTCCCTCAGCCAGATGATCACACTTAACCATGACCAGTGATAAATACTATTGATAGTGTGCACCACTGATATGATGGGACCAGCACGGCCCACATGTGAGATCCTCCTCTTAAAAACCCACAACCCCAGTTTCATCACAAAAAAGAATTACATTTTAATGAAGGGATGTTCTATAAAATGCCTGACCAACATTCCTCAAAGCTCTCAAGGTCATCAAAAACAAAGTCTAAAACTCTCAAAGCCATCAGAAGCCTAAAGACAGTTAAATATAATGTGGTGACTTGGATGGGATCCTGAAACAATAGGTAAAAACTAAAGAAACTTGAATAAAATATGGATGTTAGTTAATAATAATATATCAACCTTTGTTTCCTAATTGTAACAAATGTACCATACTAATGTGAGATGTTAATAATAGAAAAAATTGAGTTTGGGTGTGTGGTAGAGAGGAGCTTATGGGAACTCCACCATCTTCTTATTTTTCTGTGAATCTAAAATGATTATAAAGAATAAAACTCATTTTTAAAAATGTAATTGTAATAGTTATCTTCTGCAAAGATTCATTTATTTAACACACGTATGTGAAGAGTGTTCTAGGCCTTGGGCTGGATTAGAGGTATGAGGAAGAAGACGTGGTCCTAATCTAATGAGCTTCAAGCCTAGCAGGGCTGAGCCAAGTCCCCCTTTGTGCTACGGCAGACGCAGGCAGAACAGGCCATGTGGAAGCCAACCTGGCCCTGCTTCCATGCACAGAGGCGCCATGAGGGAGAGGGCTTTGTGTTGGATCTTATCAGACAGCAGGTGTCCACCAAGTAGATGGGGACTGAGAACTGTGTGGTGAAAGAATTGAGAAGTGAGGGGCCAGCATGTGCTCAGGAGCAACAGGGAGAAGGCTGCAGAGGGGCTTAGTGGGTGGTGATAAGCCAGAAGAGTCAGAACTCTTCCATAAGTATTTCTGAGCACCCAGTATGTGCTTGGCATTGTGCTAGACATAAAGGTGAGAAAGACATACGTGGTCCCTGCCCTCAAGAAGAAAGAATCAGACAAGACCAAGTTATGCCAAATGAGGGTATATTTAGAAGTGGATCACTGGCATGAAAGACACAAATGTGGAATTAACAGTGAATAAATGTCTGTGGATATGTGGGGAAGATGAAGCTGTGGCTGTATTAGATTTGCAGATCTACAAATGGTCTCAAACCTGGTGGTTTAAAAACAACAGAAATTCATCGTCTTGCAGTTCTGGAAGACGGACATCCCAATCAACGCAGCAGGGCTGCCTCCTCCTGCCGGCTCTAGGGAAGAACCCTTCCAGCTTCTGGTGGCTATCGGCATTCCTCGGCTAGGGTAGCTCACTCCACTCTTTTCCTTCATTTTCACATCACTGTCTTCTTCCTGTGTCTTTGAGTTCCTTCCTCTTCTTATAAGGACAGCTGGCATTGGATTTAGGACCAATGAGTTGGGAGAGTTCTGAATCACAAGTGGCCAGGGGGAGAAGGTCAGTCTCAGAAGACTCCCTCTCATCTCCAATCCCCTTCTCAGCTCAGAACTCTTTTCACCTGTCCCCTGCTGTGAAAGGTTTATGCTGGGTGAATTTCAACAGCTACCAGCCTTGGAAAGGAGATATTGCATGCCACAGGAAGAAGCCCTTTGTTCTTGGCCATTTCAGTGTCATTCAGCCGGCGTGGCGGCACCTTTATAGTGCCACAGTGAGCCTAGGTCTCAACGCCAACTTGTAGTTTCGATGCAACATGCCCCATCAGGCCCCATTGTGAGCTGCCAGCTTATGGCCTTGAACGAGCCCTGCCCAGTTATGTCTTGAGTTACTGAGGCATCTGGGGCGTTGAGGCTTGAGCTCGGGCCTGAAGTCCAGGGAGATGAGGCTGAATCCCATCTCAGGCTTTTACTAACCAGGCAGCCTTGGGAAAGTCAGTTGGCACCTTGAAACTTCAACTTCTCTAAAATAAGAATGAAAAACACAACTTCAAATAAGACAACTTCAAATAAGACTCAAATAAGACAATGAATGCATTTGAAACTGTTTTGTGTTTTACATGGAGAAGGAAGTATCAGCAGTATTGAGTCCCATGACAAACCCATTTACTCTGCAGGGACAGCTACATGTCACTGTCTGTCACATCCCATGGAGATGTCACCATGAAGCAAGTTCCCCAAGTGGAAAGAAATAAAACTCAAATGTGTCTCCCTATAAAAAGCCAGCCTGCCTTTGAAACTTGACCCCCTTGAAAACCTGCTAAAATGAACATGGAAGAAAAAAATGCCTGAGTAATTAATCAGCATTTTATTCTACCTAATTTGGCTTTAAAGGACATTCAAGATCAACATATCTGCTGAGACAGGTCCTGTCCTCTCGGACCTGACGTCCTCCTTGTCTGCTGTTCACTCACTGCAGACTGGTCTCAGTGAAGGTAATGGTTTGTGGTAATGAGAACCATCTGGGCTGGTGGCTGCTGTCAGTAAAAATAGCCAACATGGCCTATGTAGCCAGACACAACGTCAAGCTAAGAGAAGATGACAAAAACTGTGAAAGGAGGAAAAAAGGTTTCAAGAGACTAGAGACAGAAGCCTGCTTGACCATGGAAGCGTCTTCACAGAGTCGGGACTTGAAGTGAAGGGTCTTATCCCCAGCCGAGACCGCCAGCCTTCCCCAGCCTGGTTTCCACACTGCTATGCCCCAGAGGAGAGGGAACAGAGAGGATTCTGTCTGGAACAGAGCCAGACTCAGCACACACACAGGAGGTCTCTCCAGGACGTGCGTGAGCCAATCGTCTTCTCCTGCCTACCGTCCCAATAAAGAGAAGGGCCTAAAAGGAACTGTACAAGGAGATTAGTCTAGAATTTTTTTTAAAGTAAGCATACGTTTTAGAATTTTTTCAAATGGGTCATATTTTTTGGCATAATAGAGTATGGATTTGAAAACTGAGACAATTTGAGTCTCACCATAAATTAACCTGGTATGTCAACATTAAGCAAATTATTTAGTTTCTCAGAGTGTCAGTTTATTAGTCTGCAAAGCAGAAGTACTGTGACCAATGGTTTCGGTGAAGAGGACATGAACTGATGCTCCTCACACTTAGTACAATGTCTTATTCCTTCCTTTCATTCTTTCAACAAATATTTATTGAGTGCCTACTAGGGGCCACAGTTACAGAGAAATGAGCCAGTGAATCAAGCAATAAAAATGGACTGTTTTCCTAAGGTTTACCTTCTAGTTCTTAAGTAAAACAGACAGAATGATGGAAGATGAAAGTCTGTGGACAAAACTAAAGCAGTGCAAGAGGACGGGGAGGCAGGGATTGGAGGGATGATTTTACACACAGGGGTCTGGGAATGTGAGCAAAGTTTGAAGGAGGTGAGAGGGCAAGACATGGAGTTAGGTGGGAGCACAGGAGACCACTGGGACAAAAGTCCTGATCAGGAGAGGGCAGGGGTCACAACAGGAGCAGACACTAGTGAGGCAGGATGGAAGGGAACCAGAAGTCGGGCAGCCACGCTGCATGCTGGCCTGGGAGGACTATGGTAAGAGCGTGGATTTGTCCCTGTTCCAGTGGAAAGTCTTTGGAAGGTTTTGAGCAGAAGGGGAGTGATGGGATCAGATATATGTGTATATATATGAATAGAATAACACTGGCTCTCATGTTGAGAAGTTTTAAAAACAGAAGCAGAGACTAAGCGAGAAGCTGTTGAAAGCATCCTGGTGAGAGCAAAAAGGGTCTTGGACTGTGGTGATGTATTGGAGGTGGTGAGCAGTGGTGGGGTTCTGGGATATGTTATGAGTAGAGAGGGCCGCAGAGTTTGACTGTGTGCTGGGGGCAGGAAGAGCAGGTGGAGAAAGACTTCAAGGTTCTGAGCCAAGCAACCAGAGTTGCTAATCCCCCAAAGGGGGATAATTGTAAGCAAAGAAGGTTGGGAAGAGGAGATAGGGGGTTCGGTGTTTAAGACAGTGGTTCTCAACCTTCCTAATGCCGCCATGTATTTTCATTGTTAAAAAGGGGTTGTGACCCACAGGTGGAGAACTGCTGTTTTAAGATATTTATTGTACATTCAAGGTTTAAGATATTTATTGTACATTCTCAAACACTATGAGATCACCACAGGACTGAATGAAGGTAGAAAAGAAAATGTAGAGATGTTTTTCCTTTTGGGCACCGGTACAGATTTCTAGGTCTGAAGTAGCCTTCTACGTGAGGTTTTTCCAAATTCGTGAGCTGCACCAAGAGCAAATATACCGAGTTGACACACAGTCCGTAGAGTGTGGACATGAAATTATGTAAAATACGTGGGGCTGTTATTATTTTACCTTCAAGAAGACTGAGAACCAGCCAAGAGAATTAATTCGTTCAGTGTCAAATAACCAATGACAAATAGAACAGGAATTCCAACCCAGGCACTCTGAACCCAGTTCTGATGTCCTTTCCACCCCAGCATCTGCTCAGGGCTGGACTGACTTAGCATCTAAGGTCCAAATGTGTCTTTTGACCTTAACCTCTTTGTTATACCTCTCCAAGTTTGTAAAAACAACTAGATCCTTCTAGAACAGTGGTTCTCAACCTTCATAATGCTGTAACCCTTTAATACAGTTCCTGTGGGTTGTGACCCACAGGTTGAGAACCACTGTTCTAGAAGTTAAGGACTCTTGTTTTCCAGGCTAAGGGTGTGATCAGTGTTAAATAAAAAATATTATGAAAAACTGTCTTTGGCAAAGGTTTTTTTTGGGGGGGGGAGGGGAAGACAAAGAAAAGGGAGGATGGCGAACCTTGCCTTCTATTTCCCACAGGTACTCAGTGTCTCGTGGGCTCTAAATCACCTTCTTTGTCTTGGGAAGAGATGGATATAAGGCAGACACGATCTTCCCTGGCTTCTAATCTGGCGCAAGGGATACAGAAAGAAAAATGATCTCTGTGGGGTCAGCAAGTGATTTGTGTACATGACTTGGAAGAGGCCCTGGCTGCCTCGCACCACTCCTTTTCCCTGCGGCCAATCTAACACTGCTTTATACAATGTGTATGAAAACTGGTGAAAAGAAAACAACCTCTGATAATTTGTGAGGCATTTTTTATCCATTGCTGATGCAAAACACTCTTTGAAAAGCTACCGTGTAGGGGTACATGGCACACCTCCTGGGCGTAGGCCTCACATACAACTTTCCCTAATAAATGAAAACAATGTGACCTAATCATATGTACCCTTATATAAATGGGGCGGGGGACTTTTAACAATGTTAATACAACTGAAAACCCATGTCCAAACGCATGTTTCCGTTCAGCAAGCCATTTTTCTACAAAGATGTCATTGATAAGGTTAAGCACCCAAGTACTTGAGGACTTTTGCTCACAAAACACTTGCTCACTGTTCATTTGAATCAACTTATAATCATAAATATGTTTTGGCACTTACCAAAGAAAAAGCTACTATGCATGCCAAAGTTCATTTTAAAGATGAATAAGCCATAGATTAGAGAGATTGAATCATTCTACAGGAGTCTTTTTTTTTTTTTTTTTTTAGAGCTACAATTTTGCAAAGTAGGATTATAGCACTAAAAAACCAACGTAAATGTACAGGACCCACAACAATCAACCCCAGTTCTGTTCTGGCATCCTGTCTTCTGTGTGATCCTGAGTCTTACCTGTGTCTGCCTTCTCTCCTTCTCTTGTTGAGACCCACCAAATGTTGTCTTTCTCAAAGGAATCGTGTGAGCCTTTTTAATCCTGGCATTTCAAATGCCTTTCCCGTTTTCTGATGCAGGCAGGGCATGGCAAATGTTGGCTGGCTTGTGCTGACCCGCTGAGGCTGACCTACAGAGAGGAGGAGTAAGCTAATAACGGCAGGTGGGCTAAAAATTAGCACATTGTACCCCATAAATGCAGTAAAGTATGCAGTAGGAGAAAGAAAGAAAGTAACAGCAGGTAGGGTGAAGACCACAGAGAACTCTGAATGCTGAGCTAAGCTGTACATATATCCATCTATAGGCAACATGTAACCAGGGCAGCTCCTTGTCTAGCCCTGTGTTCTGGATTTCCATGCTGTTTTGCCTTACAGAAAGAAAAAGCTTGCTTAATAAATATAATAATAGGTGCTAACACGTCTTCATCGCAAAGCTTAGAAAAACCCATGCCAACACTTACTGTTTTTAAGATTTGAAAACCAGACTTTGTTTCTTTCTTTCCACCCACATCTCAAGTCTTGTCATGACTTCAGCCAAGGAAAACCAATTCTGACAGGGTCATTTCAGGCTTGTCCTGTGTCCAAAGTAGGAAGACAGGAAGTAGGAGGTGACATTTGATTTTTTGAGGTTTCCTGCTCAAATTTAAGACCAAGAAATTTTGCATGGGTCATTTGAGTCAGATGAACTAAGGAGAGCAGTCCATTCAACTTATCCCACGTCTATTAACTGTGCTCGGAGCAGGAGGAGGAGAGAAAGGCATTTGTTCCTGCTATCATGCAGCTGTCTGTCTAACGGAAAGGGATGAAAGACAAATGCACTGCTAAATGAACAGTGGGCAGAATGCCATGCTCAGAGGTGAGGGCAGCGTGCTGTCAGATGGGGAGGGAGTGCAGAGAAGCCTTCTTTGGCAGTGACATTTGAAATGGGCTTTCAAGAACCTGGTAGGAAAACGTGGGATGGGAAAGAAGATGTTCTGGTGAAAGAGGCAGAGGGTCTTAGGTTAAGGAAATAGATTCAGGAAGCCATGAATCTAGTATTTGACATGAGCTATTTAGGAACTCTGGTGACATTTTCTGAGTCCTATATTGAGGAAAATGAAACTTGACTGATTCTGAATACCCTATGTTTGGAGGTCATGGCCAACAACTGCATTTGAAAGCACATCAAAAGGAATAGAGCAGAATCAAGCACAGATGTGGTCTCTAATTTACCCACAGTCTACTGGGGCAGATAAAACAGGAGTAGCATGAATACTAATGCTCATTATATATGACATATATTATATATATTATATATTAATATATATATTATATATATATATATATAATATATTAATGTGCTCTCTCTCTCTCCATATATATATATATATAGGAGAGGAGAACACTATACACACACACACACACACATATATATATATATGTGTATATATATATATATATATAGAGAGAGAGAGAGATAGTATTATATCACCACCATACAACACATGCATGAAAAGGGCTGTCAGAAGTAACAGGTACAGGACTATGGACCCTTAGATGGTGAAGAGATGATTATTCCCTGGAAAACTCAAGGAAAGTTTTGGAAGGGATGACATCTGGATGGGTAGAATTGGGACTTACAGAAAGAGGAAACAGAAATCATTCTAGAAAACAGAATAAACACAAGAAGATGACACTAGGAATATTTGGAAAAAATAGTGTAAGTGTGACTAGCAGAGGTTTTAAGCTGGGGAGGGGAGGGGGAGGATGGGAGGAGGGAGGTTAATTGGTGGGACCACGTCTATGGTTCATCTTACAAGGGTACATGTGAAACTTACTAAATGTAGATTATAAATGTCTTAACACAATAACTAAGAAAATGCCGTGAAGGCTGTGTTAACCAGTTTGATGAAAATATTTCAAATTGTATATAAAACCAGCACATTGTGGGTAGAATTCAGGGATGGGGGATTACAAAGGAAACAAACTCCTCACTGACCCCTCACTGTGACAACCAGCCACAGTAATATTAGTGGTATCTTGATTCAATCTGTAGAAAGCACAGATATTTTTCTAACAAATCACTTTTGTTGAAATTATCTTCGAATAGCACTTAACATGTATCACCACTTCAAAACTAGAATAGTATGAGACCGGACGCTAGATTTTGTTCTTTAATGTGTTACTAAGGAGGCCTGTTAATAACTATCACAATTTTGGTTATTCTGATAACCTTACTTTAACATAATTGAATTCCTTTCTGATATTATGTATTTTATCTCATGATTTAAAATCCCTATTTTCAGGAGGCTTGCATACATTTGCCCAGGCTGCCAGAGAAATCCTTGGCACAAAGTTTAAGGACCTAAAGGAACCTGAAGAAAAAGAGAAATAGCTCCCAATGTTTCTTTTTTGTTTTGTTTTTTTATTTCATAAATCAGGGAAGTTGTTTGTTGTTGTTGTTTGTTTTGTTGTTGTTGTTTGTTGTTGAAAGGAGCAATCCTACAGCTGCTAAATTTTCATTACTTTATTCCAAGTACTGTGATTAAAAAATGAGTTTCCATCGATTACCAGAATCATTTAGTAAAGGAACGAGAATTGTAGCATCCTCTCCATCCAAAAGGACAGGCATCTTGGAAAGGGAAACCATCTTTTCCAAGAAAAGAAACTTAGTAATCTAACACTGTCATTTGAAAGGTTATGCTTTTCAAAATTCTCAAATAAAAATACCATGTGAAGTTCTATTTTGTGGATGATGCTGTAGATAATGTTTTTGTCTTGACAGCAGCTGTTGTTGGGAAAGTGCACGTGCAAACAGCACAGTGAGTTGGAGCCTCCAACTCATTTGGCCACTTAGCTATTAATGCTGTCATCAAAAATAAAATTTCTAAGAGATTTATAGATGAGAATGGAAAACATACACTCTTACTACTTCATTCAAGTCATGACATTCTAGGTACTTCAGAGAAATGGATGAGTAACTCACCTTGACCATAAAAGCAGCTTTCCCCCTCTTCCCTCAGAGCTAGAAAGAAAATTCATTCAGGAGGCCTAGAAGTCTGGCTAGCAAAGGTGGCAGGAAAGGATTGACTATGGTTCTTTTTCTGCATGGCTACTCACAGCAAGGAGTCACGATACATCTCCTTGGTAGCCCAACACGGAATAGTCAAGCATACGTCTGAGTTGAGTGCTGTGGATTTGACCTCAACCCAGGCCAGCACCTCTCCAAGCCTGGGTACTTGGGACCTGCTAAGCTGGTCTAGCCCTCTCATTTTTCAGATCAAGAAACTGAGACCCAGCTTCCCAGAGACCAGCCTTACCTGAAGCAAAGTGGGTTAAGCTCAGAATTGTGGAAAAGTACGTCTTCCTTATTGCTGATATAACTTTGACTTTCAGCCCTAATTCAGATGCTGTGTTACTTCTTGGCTTTTGCAATCCCATGTTTACTGTGGGGTGCTATTCTGGTAGGTGGGTGGCTGTCTCTTGAATCTGTTCAATGCCCCAGGTATACTAAGGCTGGGTCCTCACTTAACATTGACATTTCTCTCTCCCCCCTCACCTCCCCCAACAGAGGAAGGGCATAATCACAGAAAGAAAAATCATTCTTTCTTGAAACCCACGTGAAAACTAAATACCTGATCCTAAATCCAAGTCCACTGGATCTGGACTCCTACCGCCTACTTATAGATATCCCTGGGTTTGCCTGGATAGTAGGAGTTAAGTTTTTAAATATGACCCTCAGGACAAGGCCAGTTCCCATCACTCTCCATTCTCCTTCATTACTCATAAGACCCTATCAGATTGAAATGACTGCACCCATTTTATATAAGGAAACTGAAGCCAAGCGTGCCTCCATGACTTCCCTCAAGACGCACAATTCGTAAATGGCAGAATTTAAGCACCAGTTCTGCAAAGGCCCAGGGCTTCCTAGGCTGATAGTTCACATTGCTCAAGACCTGGCACTGGCCTGGCACATGGTAGGTGGGCAGAGAACATTACTCAGATGAACAAATGGCCTAAATCCCTCCTTTCCTCCTTCATCTGAAGATGCTGCCCTTCCACCACCATTCCCTACCCAAAGTGATTCATAAACCTCCTTAAATTCATTGATTCCTTAAATCACTTCCAATGTAATTCATAAACTATTCCATTAAACATGCACCACAATGATGAGTATACTCCTCACACAGACCAAAATATGCTAGCTTTGACTACTTGGTGTGGGGTAGACTTGAGGCCTAGTGAAGTCCCCAGATGCCTCTCCTGTGGCCAGGGGCCAAGCCAGGCTCCCTCTCCTGCTCTCGTGCAATTGGTTGTTTGGAGGGAAGAGCTGGCCCTCGCCTGGACCCCTGCTGCATTTCATTTTGCAGTGTTTGGCTCATAGTTCCAGCCAACTGAGATCATTGAGAAGTTTGATTTTGACATCAATCATATTTTCTATCTCTCCCAGCTGTGTGTCAGCCACAGATGTGATAAGTGGACTTTATATGTCTTTGTCCAAATCACTGGCACCAGAGATTAAACAGAGCTAAGGACATTTCTCTGAGGCATACTGCTGCTGTAATCCCAGGCCATTTGCATGGCCCCTTATTCCAACATCTGCCCCTTGGCATTAGCAAGTTTATAGACTACACGTGTGCTCATCAAGAGCAGAGCATTGCTCCCACGCTCCTTCTCATCCTCACTGGCCACAATCCTGGGTATCAAAGAAAAATTTAGTCACTGTTCGGTGAATGGTGAGATCGACAGGTGTCAGAAGACATGGGGTCAAGTCACAGTTAACCTCCTTCCTGTGGACAACCTGTTTATCTTCCCAGGACCTCAGTGGGTCTGTCCATAAAGCGGGGATAAGAGTTTCTGCAGGTAACTTCACTGGGATGTTGCAGAGTCCAGCTGAGTGATGCTCCTCATCTGAGCACGCTCCTCATACAAACGTGCTTCCTCACCTACTCGTGCTGGCCCACAAACACTTCTCTGATCTGAAGTGCCTTTTTTCTTCTCTTTCCTACCAACACAACCCCGTCCTGTTCCTTTCTTCTGCTTCTCTGAGAGTCTTTTACTGCCCCCCGCCCAGGGAGGCCATCACTGTCTCCTCTGCACCCTCACAGCACTTTAACAGCTCTTCACTTGTCCCAGATGTCCCCATTGGTCTCGTTATTGGTCCATCACTGCTTCTAGGAGGTCTTTGAAGTCAAGAGTATATCTTGATATTTCTGCCCCCAGCACCAGCATGGGAACCTGGGACACAGAGGACATTCACTGACAGGTTTATGGAGTAAATAAGAACGATTGCACCCTACAGAGCTGGCCCTGCTCTTGCCTCAGTGATGGGTGTAGGGAGTGGTGTGGCTTCAAGAGTCTTTGCTCAGGACACTGTAAAGTGTCCCCATGAGCACAACCCTACCAGGCCTGGATATTTCTAGTTTGTTCTTGGGGAGAAATAAAGGCAAGTCTGATGAGCCAAGCCAGCCATGAAGCTCTGTGGGGACAGGTATCATGTCTCCTTTGCTTACCATCATGGCAGCCTGGCTTCCTTGGCAAGCCACTCTGAGGTAGAAATTTGCATGCAGGAAATCGACTGGGGAGGGTGTTTAGGTCCACACCTGTGGGAGAGTTGGGGAAACAGGATTGGGCAGAGGAGTCAAATTGCCATGCGGTGGCCATGAAAGACTCAGCCACTCCCCCACTGACCTGTCTTGGATGAAGGCTGACTCTGGATGAGGTGAAACCCTGAACTGGGCATTCATTTCCATAGAGGACATCACACAGAGGGACACAGCTGAGAGCCACAGCACTCCCAGCTGCTGGGGATGTGAGTGCTTCAGCACTGACATGGCAGTGGCTGTCCCATTATTTGTGCCTAACAGCTCCTGGCTCATCATAGACCTGGAGGAAGATTCTTTGTGTGAAAGAAGGAATCTGTGGTCAACTTCAAGTAGAATCCAGTAGATTTCCTGTGAAACTCCAGCATTCATTCAGTCTACACACCTTGAAGGGCCTGTGCAGGCCCAGGGAAGACAAGTCCCCTTCTCAAGAGGGGAAAAAATCCTCACCTGGGGAAGTCAGCCGATCCTACCCCAGGTGAGGATTTTAGATGGGGCAGGGTCACAGGGCTGGGTGGCATGGAAAAATCAGGCAGGTTCTTGAAGGTGACTCTGAAGCTGGGGCTTGAAATACAAAAAGTAGAAGGGTCCTGGGAAAGCATGCAGTGATGATGGCATGAGACACTATGGCGGGTCCCATGGTGCATGCAGGCCAGACCAGGTTCTCAGGGACATGAGTGCTCAAGTAACAAAGCCTGGACCAGATCCTAAAATCAGTGAGTAGGTCAATGTAGAGTTTTCAGCAGAGGATTGATAGTCTTTCCTTCTAGAAAGAATACAATGTTCCTTTCCTTGTACCATTTTTCATTCAGAGGTTTCACAAGGATGGACCAGCCACCCAAGCACATACCATTCCTATGGCCTCCACCCAGAGCACAACATGAACTGTCCCCAGCCAGGTCCCCTAAGAGGTTGAAGGAACTGCTGTCCCTCAGAACAGACATACTCCTTCCTTGACACTCAAAGCATTAAGCTCCTGAGGGTGTGAGCCCAGTGAACGGAAACCCAGAGAACAAGCTCAATGCTGTCAGCATAGAGCAGTCAAGGCAAGTCCTCACATCTCCTGTAGTGGGATGGGCCCTGCCCCAGGAGTCCACTCTCAGCCACCTACTGCATCTGTGGGGAGGGCAAGTCACTGACACACATCTGTAAAATGAGAAAGGGGAGTCGACCATACTGGTGATGTGGATACACTAACTAACCCAATAATGAGATCGGAGTTCTATGCCTATTAGATGGTCAAAGATTTTTTTCAATGATAATGATCAGTACTCCTGAAGGTGGGTAATAGGCTGCGAGTAGGCATGGCATACTGGAATAAATAATTCCAGGAAATGCTGAGTCTTTGAATGTGTGCATCTTTTGACCCATAATTCTACTTCTAGAAATTTATTCTAGGGAAATATTTAGAAATCAAAGGAGAAAAAATTAATGCTAAAGATTATCCAGGAAAGCATTATTTAAGAAAGTAAAAATGGGAAATAACTTAATGCCCTGCAACATCCCTTTGTAAATAATAATGTTAATGAAGTATAGCATACCTGCAAGTCAAAATACTACGGAGCAGGGGAAAATGAGGCTTGCAGATTTGATTTGTTAACATAGAAAATGCTTGTAATCCAATTCTAAAAAAAAGAAAGGACTACAAAACATTTGTAGGTTGACCCTGATGTTGTAACTGTAACAAATGTTAGAAAAAAGTATTTTGTTATTGTTGTTTTTATGAAACTGGGATTGAAAGATAACTTTGTAAAGTATGTTTTCTGTACTTACATGTGCCCTGAGCAACTGGCTTACTAGCATATTAATAGTAATTACCAATCAAGGTACTAGGGCAATTCTAATTTCCTACTCCTTTTTATTTTTTGAAGTATTTCAAGCATCCTACAATGATTGTCTCTATAATATTTGTAATCAGAAAAATAAAAGCATGATTTTCAGTAATAGCAATGTGTGTCTCTCAAGACTGCTGTAATGTTAAAGAAAATGTACAGGAAACAGTACCCCCCTCTACGGATGTGAGGATCTGTTTCTTTCTAAACTCTCTTTACCACAGCGTCTCACACTAAGGGGTGTAATCTATCCTGAGGTCCTGGTACCCTGAAAGGGTCTTTGGTAGGCAACAGGTGACGTCCTGCAGGGTGACATCACAGAAATCTCCCAAGAATGACTCCTATCTCTCTGCCCATCCTTCCTGTGTTTTCAGCAGCACTTTCCCATCCTGATTTGGGCCCTCATCACCTCCTGCCTCACCACCGCATCAGTCCCATTTCTGGTGTTTCTGTCTCTTGGATCCCAGGCTCCTCCATCCACTGTGCTATAGCCAAAGCCGTGTTCTGCTGTGCACCTCTGACTGTCATTCCCACGGGCTGGCACGGTGGAACAGTCTGAGTGTGAAACACTAGGTCATGTGTGATCCAGTCTCCGTCTAATTCTCCAAAGGCGTGGCCTGCTTCTTCACCACACCTGCCAACACAGCTTTGGTCCTGGCACAAACTGTGCTGCTTTTTTATTCAGTCATTTGTACATAGATCATAAATACATTTATGCCATTATGGGATTCAATGTGTCGATTATTTGTACACATCGGAGTGCTTACATCCTACTAAACAGCATAGCCTTCACCACTTTTACCCAATTACAGAATTAAGACATTTGTGTTCTACACCTGATAGATCCAACTTGTGACTGGCAATATGCTCCATAGGTGTGGTCCCCCTACTAACCCTCCCTCTATCGACCCACCTGCCTCCCTTCCCCTCTCCCTCCCCTTCCCCCCTTCATCCTAGGCTATAGTTGTGTTTCATTTGTAAATTGGTTTCACAGTAGTACTGAGGACATTGGATATTT
>CAUYTI010145865.1:0-39743 GCA_963575145.1 Galago senegalensis | reverse complement strand
TAATATAGCTTTCACTTCATTTACTTAATTATTGTGTTAAGACATTTATGTTCTATACTTGATAGATTTGACTTCTACTCTTGCAATATGCTCCATAGGTGTGGTTCTATTGTCTACCTTCCCTCTATCAAACCTCCACCTTCTCCTCCTCCCCCTCCAATTTTCTCCTTTATACTGGGCTATAGTTGTGATCTATCTTTCATAAAAAAGTCTGAGTAATTATAAATTGGTTTCATAAAATTATTGAGTACATGGGACACATTTTTTTTTTCCATTTTTGAGATACTTTACTAAGAAGAATATTTTACCTCCATGTAAACATAAAATACATAAAATCTCCATCTTTTTTAAGGCTACAAAGTATTCCACGGTACACATATACCACAATTTATTAATCCATTCATGGGTCTATGGGCACTTGGGCTTCTTCCAAGAATTGGCAATTATGAATTGAGCTGCAATGAACAATCTGGTGCAAATATTTTTGTGGCCAAGTGATTTTTGGTGTTTTGTATGTATACGCAGTAGAGGAATCTACTTCTGGATCCCTGAGTGTTCTCTAAACTTCTTTCCAAAAGGAATGTATTAGCTTGCAGTCCCACCAGCAGGGCAGAAGTGTTCCCTTTTCTCCACATCCACATCAACATCTATAGTTTTTGGATTTGTTATGTGAGCTACTCTTATTGGAGTTAGATGATATCTCAAAGTGGTTTTGGTTTGCATTTCTCTGATGATTAAATATTATGAGCATTTATTCATGTGTCTGTAGACCATGTGCCTGTCTTCTTCAGAGAAGCTTCTGTTCAAGTCTCTTGCCCACAAGAAAATGGGATCACTTGTTCTTTTTGTATTAACAAGTTTGAGTTCTCCGTGGATTCTGGTTATCAAACTTTTGTCAGAAACAACATGAAAATATACCCTCCAATTCTGAGGGCTACATACTTACTTTACTTATTGTGTTCTTGGCAGTGCAGAAGATTTTTAGTTTGATCAGATCCTAGTAATGTATTTTTGGAATTGCTTCAATTGCCCTGGGGGTCTTCCTCATAAAGTGTTCTCCCAGGCCAATTTCTGCAAGTGTTTCCCCTGTACTCTCTAAAAGAATCTTTATAATTTCATTTCTTAAATTTAAGTTTTTTATCCAGTGAGAGTCAATTTTTATTAAAGGGAAAAGGAGTGGGTCCAGTATCAGTCTTCTACAAGTCAGCAGCCAGTTCACCCAACATCATTTGTTAAATAGGGAATCTTCCCTCAATTTATATTTTTAATAGGCTTATCAAAGATCAAATGATGAGAACTGTCTGGGTTCATCTCTTGGTTCTCTTTTGTGTTCCATCCATCTACCTCTCTGTTTTTGTGCCAGTACCATGCTGTTTTGATCATTATATATTTGTAGTATAGTCTGAAATCTGGTAGCATGATTTCTCCTGATTTGTTTTTATTTTTGAGTAAAGTCTTGGATATTCAAGGTTTTTTCTTATTCCATATAAAATAAAGTACTAATTTTTTTACAGATCTTTAATGTATAACAGAGGTGTTTTAATAGGGATTGCATTAAATCTGTAGATTGCTTTGGGTAGGATGGACATTTTAACAAGGTTGATTCTCCCGAGACATGAGCATGGTCTGTTTTTCCATTTGTTAACATCTTCAGTTATTTCTCATCTTAGAGTTTCATAATTCTCTTTATAAATATCTTTTACATTCTTTGTTAGGTACACTCCCAGATATTTCATCTTCTTTGACACTATTGTAAAAGAAATAGAGTCCTTGACTCTTTTTCAGCTTGACTATTGTTGGTATATATAAATGCTACTGATTTGTGAGTATTGATTTTGTAACCTGAGATGCTCCTGTATTTCTCGATTACTTCTAAGAGATTTTGTAGTTAAATCCATTGGTATTTCCAGGTATAAATCATATCATCTGTGAAGAGTGACAGTTTGATCTCCTGAACCCTATATGTATACTCTTGATCACCTTCTCTTGCTGGATCGAAATGGCTAAGACTTCAATTATAATGTTAAAAAGCAGTGGATACAGTGGGCAACCTTGCATGGTTCCTGATCTGAGTTGAAATGTCATTTTTACTCCATTCGATATAATATTATTGGCTGTGGGTTTCCTGATGGCCTCTATGAGCTTAAGAAATGTCCCTTCTATGCCAATTTTCTTAAGTGTTCTAATTATGAAAGTATACTAGATATTATCAGAATGTTTTGCTGCATCAATTGAGAGAATAAAATGGTCTTTGTTTTTTATTTTGTTTATGTGCTGTATTGTATTTGTGATGTACAGATCTATGTATATTGAACCATCCCTGAGACCCGGGGACAAAACCCACTTGGTCATGGTATATAATTTGTTTGATGTGTTGCTGGATTCTGTTTGCTAGATCATATTGTAAATTTTTGCATCAATCTTCATTAGAGATACTTGTTTATAATTTTCTTTTCTTTGGGTATTTTACTGTTTTAGGGATCAGAGTGTTGCTTCATAGAATGTGTTGACAAGTATTCCTTCTTTTCCTATGTTTTGGAAAAGGTTAAGTAATATAGGTATTAGTTTCTCTTTAAAGGTTTGATAGAATGCTAGTGTGGAGCCATGTGATCATGGACTTTTCTTTTTGGGGATATTTCATATAGTTGATGCTATTTTAGAACTTGATATAGTCCTGTTGTACTGTAAGCACTCCCAGCCCTCTTTCCCCATCCCTCTCCTGTTCCCCCACCCTCTACCATTCCTCCACCCTCTCTTCTAGCCCATTCCCCCACCCTATGAACTCTCCCAGCCTGTTCCCATGCTCCCCAGAGTTCAAGCATGGGAAGTCCCAAGTTTCACAACCCCCCCCCAAAGTTTTCAGTGGATGAACAATGGTGGAAATCCACCAAGGCTGTATTAATTGTGGTTACATAACTATAACCATTGTGATTTTAGCTATATCCATTGTCAACCATGGCTGTATTAATCATTGTTACATAACTGTAATTATTGCTGTATCCATGACTACTCAAGCTGTAACTCCCCCAACCAGCCATGTTTCGCTTATGTAGTATGGTTGCTCAAAAATATATAAGGCAACTTGTTCTCTCCTAAGGCAGAACTGTTTCTTAAGACAGTCCCCTGCTCAGATTCAATATATTTCTGATTGATTGCACTTAAGGGGGGTGTCCAACTCTATCTTTTCAGATCATAGGGGGCAGTACAGTTCAACATTTCCACTTCTTTCTGGCTAAATCTAGGAAGGTATGTGCTTCCAAGTATTGGTCTATTTCTTTCATATTTTCATATGTGTGACAATAGAGTTTTTTGTACTTTTCATTAAGCATTTTTTTGAATTTTTGAGGTGTCTGTTAGAATTTTGCCTCTGTCATTTCTGATTGATAAAATGAGAGATTTTACTCTTTGATTTCTGGTTAGGTTAGGCAATGGTTTATCTATTCTATTGACCTTTTCAAAAAACCAACTGGTTCATTCATTGATCTGTTATATAATTCTTTTTGTTTTTAATTTCATTTAATTCTACTCTAATTTGGTTTTTACTTTTCTGCTGCTGGGTTTGTGGTTGGAATGTTCTTCCTTTCAAGTTGGCTGAGATGTCCCATTAAGGTGTTGACTTCCTCTCCTTCCATACCCTTGAGGAAGCCTTACAATGCTATAAATTTCCCTCTTGGGACTGTCTTTGCAGTATCCCACAGGTTCTCCTAATTCTTGTCTTCATTATCATTTTTCTCCAAGAATTTGGTAATTTCCTTCTTTATCTTATCTGTGACCTAGCTAATGTTTAGCATAAGGTTATTTAGTTTCCATGGTTTTGTATGAGCATGCATATTCTCGGTGATAGTGAGTTCAACTTCTATTCCATGGTGGTCCAAGAAGATACAGGGAATAATTTCTATTTTTTTTTAAATTTGCTGAGGTTAGAATTGTGAGCTAAGATGTGCTCAATTTTGGAGGATGTTCCAAACATGTGTATTCATCTGATGAGAAGAATGTGTATTCAGTTTTGTTAGGATTAAATGTTTTGTATCTGTCTGTTACATCCAATTGTCGAGTACTTAATTTTAAGTCTAACATTTCTTTGCTTAGTTTCTTATTGGAGGATCTATCCAATACTGCCAAAGGGGTGTTAAAATTTCTGACTATTATCATGCTGGATGATATCAAGTTGCTCATGTCTATTAGGGTCTCTCTTATGAATTGAGGGGCATTCTGATTGGGTGCATAAATGTTAATAAATGAAATCTCATCATGTTGAGCAGGGCTCCTCAAACTTTTTAAACAGGGGGCCAGTTCACTGTCCTTCAGCCCATTAGAGGGCCGGACTCTGGGCCTCAGGATGAATCAGCTGCTAAGCAGGACAAGCAGTGGTGACAAAAACAGCCAGTGGGCCAGATAAATGTCCTAGGCAGGCTGCAGGTGGCCTGCAGGCCATAGTTTAAGGATGCCTGATGTTGAGTGTTACCCTTAACAAATATGAAGTAACCATACTTATCTGTCCTTACTTTTTGTTGGTTTAAAGCCTATTGTATCTGTGAATAAAATGGCAACACCTGCTTTTATTCTGATTTCTATTTTCCTGAATTATAGATGTCTGTCCCTTCACCCTAATTCTATATCTATCTTTTAAGGTAAGATGAGATTCTTGTATGCAGCAGATATCTGGCCTGAGTTTTTGTACCCAGTAGCCAACCTGTGTCTCATTAGAGGACAATTTAAGCCATTCACATTTATTGAGAATATTGATAAGCCTGGTAGTGTTTTGGGTACCAAGTTTTTCAAAAGTCCAGTGGACATTTTTAGTCCTTTTTTGATTGTGGAAGTTGGGATTTGATCAGAAGCTTCTGAGTGAGTTTACTTTGGTGTTGTTGCATTGCGTTAGTCATTGTGGAGGATGGGTCTGGGAATATTCTGGAGATCTGGTTTAGTTATGGCAAACTTCTTGAAAATGTGAATGTCATTAAAGTGATTAATTTCATCATAGTTGAAACTAAATTTAGCTGGGTATGGGATTCTGGGTTGAAAGTTATTTTGTTTAAGAGGGTTAAAGTTCTATGATCATCCTCTTCTAGCTTGAAAAGTTTCAGCAGAGATCTACAACCATTCTGATATTCTTCCCCTTGTAGGTTATGATTTTCTTACATTTGGGTGCTTGCAGAATTTTTTCCTTGACATTAACTTTAGCAAAGTTAATTGTAATGTGTCTGGGAAATGCTTTATTTAGATTCAGTCCCGCTGGGCTTCTGAAACTGTTTGCTATCTGAATTTCAAAAGCTCTTGCCGTATTTCGAAAGTCCTTCTCAATTATTTCTTGGAGTACAACATTTGTGCCTTTTGGAACAACATCATGATCTTCAGAAATTTCCATAAGGTGAAAGTTTGCTTTCTTGAGTTGTCCCACAGCTCTCACAGAGTATGATCTGTTTTTGCTCTCCACTTCTCCTCCTCTTTGAGCATTTGTGAGTGTCAGGGTCTGCTTCTGACACCACTTTTCAGGGCTCAGGACTGGCCAGGTTTCAGGCTTGGCTTGGGTAGGTTCTGGACATGGACGGCTAAGCTACCTTGTTCAGGAAAAGATTCTCTTAAGTGCCTGAGGGCTATTTACTTCAGCTGCAGAGAGAGTGTGTGTGTGTCTTAGAGAGAGTAATACAGTCTTCTTAGCATAACTAGATCTTAGTCTTTGGCAGAGCTTGGTAATCTTCAGCAGAGAGATCCGTGCTGGCGTTCTGCAGGCAGGAAAGGAGATAGAGTCAGAGTAAGCATGTCCGTGATAGAATGTGCATGCCTTTTGACTGCCTTCTTCTCCAGCCTAATATAAGGCTTGTCTTGTGCCTTTCAATAGCACAGGTGTGGGGATTGCCAATTCATCAATGTTCTCATCTCGTGAGCTCTCATGCTTTTTAGGAGAGCTAAGTCTCTCTCCATACCCTTTCCACCAAGGTGTTCCATTACAGGTATTTCTTATAATTTTCTCCTCATAGCCATAGGCTATATAGACTGCTACATGCGAGCATTAAAATGCTTTGTCTTCAATGTCCAAAATCCTTTCTCTGCCTGCTCCATTCTGTTACTGAGGTATTCTAGTGTATTTTTCATATTTTAGAGGGCTTCAAATTCTTTTCTCAATGTGTCAAAATCTTTGGTGATTTTTGTCTTTAAATTAATAGAACTCTTGAGACAACTTTTGAATTATTCTAGAATTTCTAATTCCAACTTCAATTCTGTCAATCTTATTTGCCATTCAAATTCTAAACTTGATTTCTGGCATCTCAGCCATTATTTATGAATGGGATCTTGTGGTGTATCTGTTTTGTCATTCCTTGGGGAACTTGATCTACTCTGATTATTCATGTTACCAGAGTTTTTCGGCTGATTCTGTCCCATGATTATTTTTCACCAATTGACTAGATGAGCAGGTAAGGTGAAATTGGATTGGGGGCTCCTGTGGTTTTGGTTAACCAGTCCTTTGCCAAAGAGCTGGGACTATTGACTGCAGCTTTTCCCTTAAAGCTCTGTAAAGAATCTGTACAGTACTACAGCCTGAGACTCTGGGGACATACTTGGTGTGGTAGGGCTAAGTGGCTCTGTCTTGTATTTAGGTGGTCTCTGGCCAATCATAGTAAATCAGTGACTCTGGGTTGAAGTCTCAGTTGTGGAGAAATACAAGCAACTATGACACCTTGCCCTCTAAGGGAAACAACTGGAAAAGGAAAATCAAAACTTTCCACTACAACACAGTCAGGGTACCACCTTGAGGTGTCCTTGGGTGATTTGCCCAGGTCAAGGGTTCCATACCAATTGTCCCAGTCTGTACCCACTCTCAGGTGGGAGAGTTCAGAAAGTTTCCAGCAACTGGATAGCAGGGGGTCTACTGGCAGCTCAAGTGTGGCTCACTCTGGTGCTCCATGGAGTCAGAAATGCCTACCCAGCAAATGAGTTAGTCCAGGGAGGTTGATGCCTCCTTCCCCACCTTGAACCTCTGTCACAACCAGTCACTGGTAACCTCATGGAGCTGTGGCCCTGTTCCCTCCAATGATAAAATGTGCCAGGGCTTTGTGCCTGCCACAGTCACAGCGAGATCACTGTCCCCTCAGCCAGGGCACCACACTCTGACATCAGCTGGCAGGGGGAGCTGAAGCCTGACTACCTTGTGTGCTCAATGGAAGCTATGGAGTGTCACTCAGTTCCAGCCCTGCACTGGGCTGCTGCTGCTGCTGCTGCTACTTATATCCTTATAGAATTTACATTTCTGTCCCATCTGAATTCCACCAGAAGCCAGGTGCATTTTGCGTTTATAGAAGCTGTAACTCAGCCCCGTCCTGTGCTGCCACTGCTGCTCCAAGAGCTGTCATCTCTGTCTCTGCTACACTTTTTGTTGGGGTGGATGAAATTTATGCTCACAAAGAACTCTCAGTTCCTGCCCTGCCCTGGGCTGCAGAAGCACTCTTGTCCTGGCTGTACTCCATTGCACCTTGGGCTCACAAAAGCAGCACTTCTGAGTTAGTCCCACCTTCGGAGTATGCATCCTCTGTGCACACATATTCTAGTCTCAGTCCTGCTGTACCCTGCCCAGGAGGGTTGCCACAGGCATACCCTTTGCTCACAGGGCCTGCACTTTCATCCCAGAACTGCTCCACCAATGGCTGCCCCAGTAGTAGAGGTCAAGTTCCCTCTGGTTGCTAAGAGAGGTGGAAGGTGTTTCTCCAGAATGCCACCAGGAGTGTGAGCCCTATTGTTCCCACCACCACCAGGCTCTGCTGTGGGGCACCATTTCTCCCTATCCCACTTGGATCCCATGCTCCACAATTTCCGCTTTACTCCCATGCCTCTGATTCAGCACAGACTTGTAGTAGCCCATGCCTTGCCCTACCTCTCAGTAAATTTCCCAAGAGTCTATATCCACAGGGGACAGGCTTTCAGACCTCAGGGTGGGAGTGGAGGGGAGTGCTTGGAGTTCAGAATTGCTGGTAGAGTATATGTTCAGTTTTATTCCTGGCAGGAGAATGCCAAGGTACACAAGTGGGTTCTCTCTGGGGAAGGAATTCTGTTTTTAGTGGGTCTCTCCCATGGGGTAAAATAGGAGGACATCTGAACTCTGCTTACGTGTTTGTAGAAAGTACACTGTGAGCTGTTGGAGGAGGGGACTCCTTGCCCACTTGGTGATGGGTTTTGTACCTATTGTTTGTTTTTTGGGGGTTGCAGCTCACCTAAGCAGGGTAGATATGCACTCTTCAAACTTCTCTCTTGGCTCAAGTTCAAACCATCAGCTTACTTGATAAATTCTGTCCTTTAACTCTCCTTCTGGATGGGAGCCTCTGTGGAAAGCTGGTTCTAGGCAGCCATCTTGCCTCTCCTCTCATTGCCTTTTTATTTCATATAGGAAGTGTAGTTCCTTATGTGGCCATAGAATTGCTATAAGAAAAGCATACATGTAGATAGAATTTGAGAAAAAGTGAATTTATTACATACATATGATAACATAAAGCAAAAGGAAAGTGAAGGATGTAAAGCTGGAAAAAATAATGCTAGCAAAGGATGAATTGATCATTTTAGAAAGAGATTTGGCTTAAACATTTTTAAGATAATAAGTAAAGCATTTTCTGCAAACAAGAAGCAGAAGACAAATTCCCTGACACCCTCGAGAAAAATCACTGAAGAGAAAGCATATCCATATGAACAGACTTTTAATAAAGAAAAAGGGCCCCTATCCTTTTGGGACGAAAAGATGGCAAAATACATTAATAAGCAAGGGAGAGAAGTGAGCTTCAGGATTGAAGCCAGTAAGGGGTAGGCTACCTCAACTATTTTGTTTCAATGCAGTCAGCTTTATGATCAAGCCTGTCCTTACCTGTAAAACTTCTAAACCCCAAGCCTAAAAGGGAAAAGATAAACATGAGCTGTTGGTCCCAAAGGTTGTACTTTACCTAACAAGAAAGCCTGGCCCATGAGATCTCTTTTACTGAATTGATTCTATCACTGCTTTGTCCAGGAATTCAGGAAGTATCTTGCCAGTAAGGATAACTTTTTCAAGTTTTTTTGATATTGGATACTGTTGCTGGCCAGCACCATTACCCAGAACCTAGTTAGTTATTTCCTTTTCAGTTTCTTTATGGATGCAACATATTTAGAAGCACATTCTTCAATTTCTATAATATGTTTTGGTATACTTTCCAAACTTCATCATTATTAATTTGGATTGAATGTTATGTAAATGTCTAAGGTAATTTGGTTTTGGTCTAATTAATGTTTGATTTTTTAATTGATTTTCTATAATGATCTATCCAATGCTGAAAGTGGAGTGTTAAAGTATCCTACTATTATTGTATTGTAGTCTACCCCCTTTTAGGTATAATAATATCTATATTTCAGATACTAACACTGTTTGTGTTAAGTGTGTATATATTTCAAATTGTTATATCCTCTTTTAAAGTTGAACATTTTCATTTTGTAGAGAATATTCTTACACATTTATATAAAATACGTATATAAGTATTTTTATCCATTTTACTGTTTTGTCAGCATATATTATTGGTATATGTTAATGGTAAAATGGTAAACTATATCCATTTTACCATTTTATCAGCATATATTATTATTTTGTATCTTTACATTTTTGACTAAAAATGTGTTTTATCTTTAATAAGCATGGCTACTCTTGTTTGCTTTTGGGTATTTGTTTACATGAAATATCTTTTAATATACCTTTTCTTGTAAGCAGCATAGAGTGTTTTTATAAAAATTCACTTATCTTCAAAAAAAGTGTGGAAAAAACACTTGAATTGGCCTGGGGAAAGACTTAGTAAAGAAGACTCCAGTAGCAATTGCAACAACAACAAAAACAAACAAATGGTACTTAATTAAACAGAATAACCTCTGTACAGTAAGAAGACAACAATGAAAGCAAATAAACAGCCATTAGTATGGTAAAAGATATTTTCATCCTATGAATCAGACAAAAGCTTGATAACTAGAATCTACAGAGAACTCAAGCAACAGAAAAAGAGCCAACAATCCCTTATATCATCAATGGGCAAGTTGGATGAATAGAACCTTACCTAAAAAAAGACAGATGAATAGCTATAAAAAATGCTTATTGCCCATAATTCTCAGAGAAATGCAAAGCAAAACCACCCTAAGATATCACCTAAGTCCAATAGAGAATAGCCCACATCATAAAGACCCAAAGCTGCAGATGCAGTTATAGTTCTAGAGAAAAGGTAACACTTTTACACTGTTTGTGGGACTGCAAACTAATGCAAACCTTTTTGAATGAAGTATGGAGAATCCTGAAGGAACTCAAACTAGACTTCCCATTCGATCCTGCAATCCCATTGCTAGGCATCTACCCAGAAGAAAAAAATCATTTTATCATAAGGACATTCGCACTATACTGTTTATGGCAACTCAATTTACAACTCCCAAATTGTGTAATCAACCTAAATGCCCACCAATCCAGGAATGGATTAACAAGCTGTGGTATATGTTTACCATGGAATGCTATTCAGCCACTAAAAAACATGGTGATATTATATCTTTTGTATTGATTTGGATGGTATTGAAATACATCTTAGTAAAGAATCACAAGAATGGAGAAGCAAGAATCCAATGTACTCAATTCTGATATGGGGATAGTTGATGATACTGCTTGATGGAGGGAGGGGAATGGGGGAGCAAATGGAGGGAGGGAGGAAGAGGTGGGGCCATAATATGTGACACACCTCTTAGGAGCAGAACACTATTTTTAGAGGGGCTTCACCCAGAAAATGCAAGCAGTGTAAACTGGCTTTTTGTACACTCAATGATTCCCCAACAATAAATAAAAAAATCTAGCCTTAAAAAATAAAAAATAAAAATAAATAAAAGTCCATTTATCTACTTAGACTTTTATTTAGAGATTTTAATTCATTTTTATGTGACTTTATTGTTAGATAAGAATTTTACCTGCCACTTTGTTAATTTCTGTATGGTTGCTTTGTAGATCCTTTTTTCATTTCTTGTTACCTCTGTGGTTTTGTAGTTGTATGTATTTCTCTTTGGAAGATTGGGTAAATTCCATTTGAGGGAATTTCCGTTGCCTGTTGTCTAGTTCTCAGTGTGCTTCATTCTATTTCTATGTATGTAGCACAAAAAAATCTCTTATTTGGCTGATTTATGCTTGGAGTAAAGTGTATTGGAAAGCATCTCATGAAAATTACCTTATCCCATGGGGTGCACAACTAAAAACTGCTGAGCCTGGTTTTATCTCTACTGCTAGGTAGAGGGTTGGGATCTGGTTTCCCTTCCACCTCTTTGTGAAAGGATTGAAGGTACATTTTCTGCTAAGGGAAGTTTGTCACTAATGGAAGTTTGGATGGCTTCTACTGTTGCTGATACGGAGAAAAAATGTGAATCTCCCTGCTTTAAATTAGTTGGTCCTGGTAGTGTGGGTATACTGGCTACTCTGATATCACTGTGTGTATGGTGTGAGACAAGTTGCTCCACCTGAGCTCTGCTGACTGCCTCTGAGGGTGTGGATTTGTGATATCAATGTATTTAAATAGTCAGGGGTAGGGCTTATGTGTACTTTTGGGAAAAAAAAAGAGAATGATTACTGATTGAAATGTCTATTTTGGAGCTAACAACATATAGACACATTCATAGGACAGAACGGTATGACACTAAAATTTCATAGTATGCAATTAAGAAGAAATCTAATCATAATGATCAGTAGAAATTAGAGAGAAGAAAACAGGGAATTCATTGAAAGAATATTATGGGAGGACATAGAAAAGAATAACACCATGAGTATGGATGGGAAGGGGGGTTTGAACTAAGAATGCTCAATTATCTCTACAGAGATATACTAAAGTGAAATGAAGATGAAGATATGTTAATTAAATACTTTTATGTAACCTAGAACAAAGGAGTTTCTAGGAGTGAAACTAGATGTTCAGGAAATGTAGGTGAGAAAGAAAAGATGTAAATAAGAAAGTTGTTTGTAAAAAACTTTTTAAATTATATCAACAATTATTTAGGGGAAGATGGTGGCCATGATTATTTATAGGCAGAATAGGATTTAGAGGAAGAGATTGCATATAAGCAACAATTCATATTATCGACTATCTGGTGAATGATGATCTAATTAGTAAAAATATTGAAAAATAAAAACTAGGATTTCCTTTCCAAATAACTTATGAATTTATCTTCTTGATTAGGGGCATTGCTTTTATCAAGGATATGCTGCAGAGATTCCAAAATCAGTTGCAACACTAAACATTTGTTCTGGACTCAGGTAATGCCATATTATCTAGATATGCTTACAGATCTTGGTGAGCCCTTAATTTTCAGAAATGTCTTAAAAGATTGAAGAAAAATAGAGACTTTGTTGTCTCTGTTCTCATATACTTTATTTTTTACCTGTCCCTATTTCTTATCTATTTTTCTCTATTCTCTTTATCTTTAGACCACATTTGCAGTCATAAAATGTATGCAGAAAAATTTGTACTAGCATGAAGAGTATTCAAATTTCTTGGCCACACTGTAACCACAATTAGGTCTAAGTGGTATAATAGACAGAAGATGAGTATAAAATTGAGTTTGAAAGTTAATCTAAGTAAGCTAGTGATTCTCAGTTATTTGACTGTAATGGTCATTTTCAAATTATATGCAATGTTTTTATTTATATTTCTCAGTGGATAATCTATACTAATTACATTTTTACTTTTTAAAATTTAGGGGATTATTGCATTTGGAGAATATCACTTACGGTATTAAACCATTGGAAATGTCACCTGCATATGAGCATATGCTTTACCAAATTAAGGATAATACCATTAATGATTTCCCCTTTCAAGAAAATTACTTTATGTCCCAATATGTAGATAAGTCCTACAATATTCTTTTCAAATCAGAAGTGAGTATTCCTATTTATAAGCTCTTTATTTATCTTACTTTTGCTAAAGTTATTTATATTGAAATTTTGAGATTGACAAATTAGGGGAAAAATAAGCAGCTATTCATTATATTAAAATCTTCAGTTGAAGGATGATTATTTTAAATTTGTTTGTTTATTTGTTTTTTTAAATTTTTTTTATTAAATGATACCTGTATACATTAATGCAAACATGGGGTACAGTATAGTGTTTTCACACACATTTTGAAATACTTTCATCAAACTGGATCACATAAATTTCATGTCATTTGCATAGTCATTGTATCAAAGCATTTACATTCTAGTTCTAGAAAAGTTTGCTTGTACCCTTGTTAGAAAAGTCACCCATCACCTGCTGCTGAGAAGGTGAGGGCCTGGGAAGAGGGGTCAGAGGGCCCAGCCCACTCAAGTGCCTCTCCCCATGGAAACATGAAGAGTGGGGAATAAACGTTCCTCTCTCAGAGCAAATGTGGATTGACTGATCCCTGGAACCACTATATGCAGTGAGACAAGCAATTTATACAGGGAATTAGTTCTACAGTTAGTGTCTTTATTTCTGCTAGGATACGTTCTTTGTGTCTGCTGTCCATCTTCCAGTGCAGGTGATAAATTATTTGTTCCCTGTAGCATCTGGGGATAAGGAGGTCAACAGATTGCATCTCCTTCGAGACCCTGACAATAAATTCATACTTGTGTTATTCTTGGAGTTTGGGGTTGTTTTCCAGGAGATTCATTCAGCGGATTTTCGTGTTAGTGAGAACTGAAACTATTCATCAGTGTGAACAATAAGAACAGTGTTCACGGCAAGGCGAAACCACCACTTCCCGTGTGACATTGGGGAAGACCTTTCCAGACCGCATTTAACGTCTTTCTGGACCAGACATTGTTTTTTTTTTTTTTAATTTTAGAGTTGGTGTTTTAAAGTGAATTTCCTCCCTTTCTATGACCACAGCTGCAGTCTTTATTGAAGGTTTTGGCTTTTATGACCTAGGGATTATAATAGTATTACATCTCCAGAAAGTGAGGCTTTCCAGGGGGATGGGAAACGTAAGAATGAAACTGAGGCATAGAGATTCGAGGCGGACCCTAAGAAGAGTCCAGGACACTTCCTGGAGAAGTGATATTTACAGCAGGATGTAGAAAAATGATTCCAGCCCCATAACATGGCTGTGTGACTGGAATCCCAGGCGAACTCGGTCTGTTCTCTCCTGTTAAGCTACAAGAGGGCAAATTATTATCAGCAGCCCTGCACATGCTCAAATCTATTGCCCCTGGTGTCTAGAGGAAAATTTAAAAATGTCGATTAAAAAAGGTGGTGATTTAAGGTTAGGATATGGGGTTCTTCTGTTAATTGATGAACATTTGCTAGGCTCTGTCAGAAACCATTTCTTTATCAGGGCTACAAAGTAAAAGAGGTGTTAACTAGGTAGCCGGTCTACTATTCTTAGCAATCCCCCCTCTCCACTTGCCATGCTGACATACTAGTTTTTTTTCACTCAGCATTTGAAAAGTACATTGACCTCAATTAAAAGTTCTCTTACGTTTAAGGCATTCGACAGAGGACTAAGGTAAAAATTAAGTATTTGCCTTCCAAGACGTTTCCTGGGAGTATGTTACACTCTACTACTAAGAAACAAGAATAAGAGAGTTCGGATCTCAGCGAATTTACTTATTTGCAACTAATTGTAAACTTCTAGAGGCTGAAGGGCTCCTAAGTATAGTTAGTTCCCAAGATTCATTTTACTGAGGGGACAACTGAGGATTAGAGACCCAAAAGATGAGTGGTAATTAGTCCAAAGAAGGAGTAAGTGGGAAGAACAGGTGAAAGATGGTATCTTAGATTCTTTGAGAAGTAAGTGGAAATCCAACATGGTTAAAACATAGAGACAAAGAGTGAGGGAGAGGCAAGTCTGAAGAGTTGCAAGAACCAAATCTTGATGTGTAGGAAGGTCTTGTACTACACACAAGACCTATTGGTGGGCTGGGTGGCTCATGCCTGTAATCATGGCACTCTGGGAGGTGGAGGCAGGAGGGTCGTTTGAGCTGAGGGGTGCAAGACCAGCCTGAGCAAGAGCAAGACCCTGTCTCTACTAAAAATAGGAAAATAAGCCGGGCCTTGGGGCAGGCAGCTATGGTCCCAGCTGCTCCAGAGGCTGAGGCAAGAGGATTGCTTAAGCTCAGGAGTTTGAGGCAGCTGTGAGCTATAATGCTGTGGCGCTCTATCCAGGGTGACAGAGCAGGACTCTGTTTCAAAAGAAAAAAAAAAGGATTTGGGGGACGTCTAAAGGATGCACAGGAAATCAAGAGAAGATAGAGGTAAGAAGTACTCAACCAGGGTTCTGCCCCAGGAGGCTGAGAACACAGTCTATCCCTCTCTTGGTCTCATTCTTCTTGAATGACATAAAATACATTGTTGAAATGGCTGTGTTTACAAGAAGACTGGAAGTGAAAGAAGAAATTATCCTTGGATCAGAATTTGTAAGTGAGGGATTTCTGGAAGGTCCATAGGGCAATCAAAGCCCCAAAGATGCACAGGAGGAAATAGGTGGGCAGGGAAATTTCTGCGGGAAAATGGGGCTATTATTATACTGTATCTGCGGACAAACACCTGACAGCCATTTGCACTCATTAACCTACCTAACTTAGTTTGCTAGGCATATAAATAAACAGATAACCAAGGGTTGCTTTGTCTTCAAGGAAAATCAACATCACGGGGAAAAACAAACACTGACCAATCCCTGAAAAATAGAAATGCTTCTGTGAACAGAAGGGAAATGTGAAAAAATTAAAGAAGTTGTTTCAGGGTGGCGCCTGTGGCTCAAAGTAGGGCACTAGCCCCCTATGCCAAAGGTGGTGGGTTCAAACCCAGCCCTGGCCAAAAAAAAAAAAAAAAAGAAAAAGACGTTTCACATTTAACTATGTGCCAACAGCTCTCTTCTCAAAACTTTTCAGGAATTAACTTGTTTAATTCTCAATGACTACGAGACAAGGGAATAGTGTTATCCTTATTTTTAAGATGAGGGAACTGAGGAGTGGAGGGGTTTGCCTAAAGTCACGTGGCTAACAAGGTGAGGAAGATTTGAACATTGGCTCTTTTGCTGCAGAACCTGTGTTCTTAACCATTTGGAGAAATAGTAAAAATGGTTTCCACAAGAAGAAGATGGTTCCTTAGTAGCCTGAAGAATGGAGAGAATGCTGAAAGTACTTTACATGCGGTTCCCAAGTTATAAACATTCGGGTTCAGTACAACTCACACTTACGAGTGGAGGCTATGACAGTAAGTCCCCCAATTACAAACGTCTGCCTGATGTAGGACTTGCACTTACAAATGGAGGCTATTACAGGCTACAGGTTAATGTACCTGTTCCAGCTTATATATAAATTCAACTTAAGAACAAACCTGTCTTGTTGGTAGCCTGGGGACTGCTTATATGCAATAGATAACCAAAGACCAAGGCTGGATACAACATGGGGAAAGCACAGATTTCCAGGAAAGAGGCAAACAACTTACCTACAGAGGAGTGAGGATCACATTCAATCAGGCTTCCCATTGGCAAAAACAAAAAGCCCTTTTCAAAAGTAGGTCAAACTGGCTGCCTGAGCCCTAATACTCATACCTTCCTTCCTGACGCCTTACGCAGTAAAACAGTATTACCATCTATGGAGAGCAAAAAAGGCAATTTTAGACATTCAGGAATCAGGTTTGAATGCAGGACTATCATCTCTGCAAGAATTATTCAATAATAGAGGCATCATAATGAAAAAGGAACAGCCCAAGAAATAAGAGAGCGATCAAAGAAATGGTTAACTATTAACGCATAACTTAGGGAAGGTAAGGAGCCATTTAGAACTAAAACCAACCGCAGTTATTACCCGAGGACTAGTGTGGGAAGGGTATGATAACAGAAGGAGTTCTTTTTTGTTTCTGAAAGAAATATAAACATACTTAGCTCTGTGTATGTGTGTGTATGTGTATATGTGTGTGTATGTGTCAGTGTGTGTATATGTGTGTGCGTGTGTGTATGTGTATGTATGTGTGCATGTGTGTGTGTATGTGTATATTGTGTATGTGTGCATATGTGTGAGTATGTGTGTATATGTGTGTGTGTATATTTTGTATATGTGTGTGTATGTGTGTATGTGTATGTATGTGTGTATATAGTGTGTATGTGTGTATATAGTGTGTATGTGTATATATAGTGTGCATGTGTGTATGTGTGTATATAGTGTGTATATGTGCATATAGTGTGTATGTATGTGTATATAGTGTGTGTATGTGTATGTGTGTGTATATGTGTGTGTTATGTATGTGTGTATATAGTGTGTATGTATATGTGTGTATGTGTGTTTATAGTGTGTATGTGTGCATGTGTGTATGTATGTATATGTATGTGTGTATTGTGTGTATGTGTATGTGTGTGTATGTGTGTTAAGGTTTGGTCTCCCTATTTGCTTGGGGGGGCTCCCTCTACAGGATAAACTATAGCCCCTGTTCACAGCTGTGTGCTAAAATTTTCGAAGTGTTACAAAAAGAGTATAAGATTTACCACTTCTGGAACCCCCCCACCCCCACCGGCGGGGACAAATGAAATAAAGAGAAATTGATTGATGCAACCAAAGTCAAAGAAGCAAAATATTATTATATGATGTCATTCTATAAGAATATAATATTAGTAGTAATAAAATTAAAAAGAGCCAACTAGAACTAGCAAGAAATGAATGTAAACTAGGAAATGATTGAGATGGCAGAACTGAGTTCAAATATAACATTAATCCCAATTAATGTGAGCAAGTTAAATTCAGTTCTTAAAAAATGGGCATTCTCAGAGCATAAAAAGCAAATTTGACCTCACAAACCTCTGTCACAAAGGTTAGGACATAAAAATAGGCTTTTCTCTCAAATAAATGATGCTCCAATGTCATGTGCAAATAAAAAGGCAGCACTTTAAAACACATATTAAGAAACTGAATCCCAAATTATTAAGAGAAAAATCTTACCTTGATCATGAACTCAGGAATAAACAGATGGTTCAACATCAGGAAAGACTGTATATTTTTGTAACTAATTACAACAAATAGATTAAACAAAAAATTACATTCGATCATAGAAAAATAATAGTTGTACTCTCTTTAAATGTAGCATTTTCTTTTCATCAATTTATAGGAGCTCTTTATATATTCTGGAAATGAATTCTCCCTGCAATGTTTATATTGCAATTATTTCTTCCTTTTAAAATGAGATCCTACCATTTGAATAATTTAGGATATAATTGTTTCAATACCGTAAGTACTGTTAATACCATTATTTATTTTCTGGGTTGTAATATCTTGTTGAAGACGGGCTTTCCTTCTTCTAAGCTTTTTGTTGCAAAAATGCTATATTTTCTTCTACTCCTTTTATAATTATTTTGCTCCCCTGATGTTTGTAATAGCAATAAACCGGGAATGAACCAAATGTCGTTGGTGAAATGATGAAGTATTCATACCACGAGATGCTTAGCCTGAGTTCCAATGAATAAGCAAGAGTTATATGAAATGATGTGGAAAGAGCCCTAAGACATGTTAAGTGGAAAAAGCAAATCACAGAATAAAATACGGAGTGATTATATTATTGTAAAGAAAAAAAAAGTCTTCATGGAATACAAATGCACAGAGAATGTCCAGAAAGGTATAGACCCACGCACATCAAATAGTGGGGAGGGGACTAAAATTGGTTTGTCCTCTGGACTAGTCTGTAGTATTTGAAATTGAGAAGATAATGTGAGAACAAAGAATAAAAAAAGAGAGAAAAACAAGGAGAGGGGGCAGCTATGCTAAAGGACTAATAAGAGCTCCTTTTCAGCAAACACCAGACTCAGGCGAGGCTGCTGTCTGGATATAACGTGGGTGTCTCTAAGAGCCCTGGACCAACAGCCCCGAGGCTGGGGCAGGCCCACTCCACCACTGCCACATATAGTTCATGACTCTCAGTTGACCCTGGGGGAGGAGCCAGTGCAGGGCAGGAACCAGATTGCCAGCGATAAGAACAGAGAGAGGTGGGTTCAAATCCCCACCCCTCTGAATCTTCGTATTTGCAAGAGAGGAACAGTAACATACATCTTGTTGCTTGCAGGTAGTTCACGTGGGGTACAATTCATAGCGTAGTGGCAGGTGGCTTCTCTTATTTTGGATTAGAAAAAAAAAAGGTTTTTAGGGTTCTTTATAGCTCTCATATTTTACGGGTCTTTAGACACCACTGGGGAGGGAGGCGGGGGAAGAGCTCCTTTTAGCCATTTTTGTCAGGTAGACGCAGAGCATTTGCTGTGGTCGCTTCTTACCCAGGCCTGCTAGATTAGATTAATTATTTGCTATGGATTAAGCTCGATTTTAATTATGGGCTCAAATAAGATCCTGGTGTGATTCATCCAACTTAATGTTAAGACTCTTTTTTTTCCTAATGGTTCTGACGGAAAGAGGGGAAACCTATTCTTGGAGCATTAGGAAAAAAAAAAAAAAAGGATAAATAGCCACAGCTGGTTTAATTACAACTAGGACGAGATCAGAGGGGGAAAAAAGAAAGACGAGGTATATGATCCCGTGATATGCTAATGAGAGATTTTTCATAGATGTCCGTTTGCAAAATGTTACTAAACACACATCAGGTATTCTTGGCAAAGACCTGGAGGAGGAAAATTGTGCAGTTTTATGAGCCTCTCTATAGTCTCTGAAGATGGTAACTTTCCAAACCGTCCTGGTCGAGATGAAAACATGACTCTCTGCCCTGGTTTCTGCAGCCAGGCCTTTGCAATCATGGCGATTGAAGTGGAAAGTGCTGATGAAGGGCTCGGCAGGAAGGTGACATGTGCAGAATTATAATAAGAAGGTGGCAGTGATTCAACCACTGGGTCATTTACTTTGGCAACTCGTAGGTGACAGGACCATGGTGAGGGAAAGGGAGAGTCATTGCAATGATGGCCCATAGCGTTTGCCTGCTCCGCTAATTTCACTCCTTCCTTAACTTTCCTTTTTACTGTAGTTGTTTACGTATTTCTCTCTCCAGTAAGATTTTTAATCTGGGAGAAGGCATATCCTAGACACCGTTTATCAGGTCATCCTGCAACACACATACGGCTTTGCAGTATTTGTGGCTTCATCAGTGCTAGCGGAATTACATTTTAAAATATCTGGCTGTGTTGATTTCTTCCCCAGATTCTAATTTAAACATTTGGCTATAGGCATAGGCAGAGGAGTGGGGTGGTCTTTGTGCTTGGCCTGAGAGAGTTTGAAATTGACTCTTCATTAGACCTGTTGCACTTGACAGAATTACCTGCGTTGTTTATCACTGGTCAGAAGATGTAGTTGGAGAGAGATACCCAAATGAGTCTGATTTTTAAAATGCCCAGAGGAATAGGAATCAAAGGAGCTGAATTCAGCTTTGAGGTTGGAACATCCCTCGGTATCAGTAATTCCTTTCCTCTGTCTAACCCCAATCCACAGGAGAGACGGCTTTTGGTCACTTTGCTGTATTGTGTATAAGAACCATTTACTCTTCACAGGGGTAACAAGATTACCTCTTAGCTTTTGGAAAGGTTCAGGCCAAATCATTTTATTGGTCTGTTTTTCCTATTAACTGATGAACTGCAGAGTTAGAGCCATCAATGTAGATTACAGTTGCAAGCTTGGTTGTCAGTACAATCTTGATTAATTTCTTGAGCTCTGGTATTAGTCCAAAGGTAGAGTGTTTTCGTTTGGTTAAAACAAAAAAATCCCCAAACTTTAACTGACTCCTTCATTTATGCTGATTGATTGATGGCCGAACAGAAGGCATTTCTTCTGGCCCAAGATTAATGGAAACTCTACTTCTGATGCTCCCACCAAAAGCATGAGCTTTGTTAGACTCATGCAAGGAATAAATAGATCAGGTTTCTTTTTTTCCTTAACTGTTCTTAACAGCTTTTTTAGAATTCCAGCTTTCCTCTTCTCTCAGCTAGCAGGAGGAGGTGGTGACAAGACGCTGACTTTTGAATTGGGGGATGGGATAGTAGGCTGCTCCTGCTCCTTCCCCGGCCAATGCATCATTAATAAACAGCTCAGAAAATAACATGTCAACTCAGATTTCCTTTCTCAGCAGTGAACAACATTTCAGAATACCTTGGAGGCTGCTCACAACCACAGTGCTTTATTTGTGATTGGTCCCCGCTTCCCTCCCCGGCATGCGGCTTCATTTCCTCTTCCTTTTCCTAAGCTGGAGTTGAAATATTTCCTCCTTGCCTGAGTGTGATTTTTCAGAGGGAGGGGTCAAATCTTGGTCCTTGTGTTTCAGCTCTACCATATTAAATGCTTGCGGTAAGCATTTGACGGGACTGGATTTTATCTGCACCATTGAAAAGTTGGGACAATACAATGAAAATGAGCTTCAATTGATTTTTTAAAATAACAAGTCACCTGATAGCTAACTTATCTTCTAATATTAAGTAACTACTTAAAGGTCAATTGGGTACATCTCTGTTGTCTGCTACATGTGCTGAAACCAGTATTAAAAGGGTTGTTAGTTTAGTCAAGAAATAAGCATGAAATCTGATTCAAGGTCAAAGTATAATAAATCACAGTGCACATTTATCAAGCGATTATGAATAAGACATTTGGTAGTTACCTTATGCACAATATTTCATTCAATCTCAACAACCCTGAGAAGTATGGGCTATTGTTATTTTATTATTCTTATTTTGCATTATTTTGAAGCAACAATAAGAGAGTTAAGCAACCCGGCCAGGAAATAAAGAAGGTAGGCCTTGATCCTGGGCCTACAGGTTGGTCTAGGGATGACAGGAGGACATGAGGTTGTATTTCTAGATAAACTGAGTGGTTGAAACACGTTCCTGTTGCCTATGACCTGCTTAATACCAGCTTCTGGAATGCCATTTTCTTGAAAGGTATAATTGGCCTCAGGATCATTCCTCTCATCTTAATATTTGCTTTGGGGAAGATTCCAGGATGTTTGCAGATACAAATATCTCAATTGATGGGTGGGTGATGGTATCACTTGTTGGAAGCACAGGTATTTAAAATTGGCCTTGAAGAATGGGCAGGGTTTGGAATAATTAAAAGGAGTGATGAGAGCAAGTGAACTACAGGGAGTGGTCTAGACAGAAGGAGGCTTCTCATCATTATCACCAACGATATAAAATAATTTCCTTTTCTAGTGTAAGGAGGACAGTATTCATTTAACTTCTGCCATGCCTGTCCTGTGATTTTTATGCATGGCTTTCTTTTTTTTTTTTTTTTTTTTGAGACAGAGCCTCAAGCTATCCCCCTGGGTAGAGTGCCGTGGCATTATAGCTCACAGCAACCTCCAGCTCCTGGGCTCAAGTGAGTCTCTTGCCTCCGCCTCCCAAGTAGCTGGGACCACAGGCGCCTGCCACAACGCCCGGCCATTTTTTGGTTGCAGCCGTCATTGTTTGGCGGGTCCGGGCTGGGGATTCGAACCCACCACCTTAGGTGTACGTGGCTGGCGCCTTAGCTGGTTGAGCTATAGGCGCCGAGCCTATGCATGGCTTTCTAATGCTCTGGTTTTGCACAGCACTGTGCTGGACGTTCCCTTTGACTCTTTTTCATGATTCAGGCCTTGGTGGAAGGGAAAGATGAAATAAATCTCCAACAGAAATAAAAGGAAGTGACAAGTAACCCCTTTCCCTGCTGCTTGGGTAAACTGGACTCAGGCAAGCAGATGATTCTACCTAATACTGTCAGGTGATCTGGGGAAATTTATCACAGATTGTCTAGGGAGGCAGAACCAACACTGGAGCCCAAGCCAGACTTTCTGGTGGAGACTTGACTGATTTCTGGGCTACCAGGCTTCCTCAGTTTTATGCCAACTTTCTGGGAATATCCTGAACGTTTCTCAGAAGTTTTTGAGCCCTGACTACTCAGTATTTCATAATACATTGTATTAGTCAGGGTTCTCCAGAAAAACAGAACCAACAGGACACACACCACACACATGGGCACTCTTGTTCATTTATTTATTTATAAGGAGTTGACTCAAGTGATTATGGAGGCTGAGAAGTTTCACGATCTGCCGTGTGCAAGCTGGAGACTCTAAAAATCTGGTGGTTTAGTTATGAGAACTGAAAGAAGGATGGTGCAAGTTCCAGTCCCAGTAGAGTGATTGATGTTCCATATGGAGTAGTCAGGCAATTCCTCCTTCTTCTGCCTTTTTGTTCTATGCAAGCCTTCACTGGGTTGGATAATGTCTGCTCACCTTACAGAGGGGAATCTATCAATTCAAGTGCTAATCTCACCCCCACACACTCTCATAGGCACACCCAGAAATAATGTGTAGCCAAATATCTGGGCACCCTGTGATCCAGTCAAGTTGACACATCAAATCAACCAGCGTGGATATATTCTTACCAAGCCACATTTGGTTTTTGACATATGTAAGTACAAATTCCCACTGATACAAGTCCCTTTAAGAAATGTGTAACTAGATTTTAAAATGAGTAATGGAACTGTAAAACATTAGCACCAATCATATTGCAGCAATGCATGAAACAGAAAAAATCCACAATCATATCATTCTAACAAAATTATTATCACATTTGTGGTTATTTGAAATCTTTTTCTTCAAACTGTATATATTTCCATAGTTATTGTGGTATCTTGTCTAGCTTTACAAAGATGTTCACCCACTGTGAACACCCTTCTTTCAGGGAACGCAGTTGATCATGAGAGTCTAGGGGAGCTGACTGAACAATGTTCACTTATGAAGAATCAGGATCAGAGGAGCCTCACCTCCTACCCCAGTTGGTCTTTACTGAGCAGAGCATTAGCCCACTGAAAGAAAAGTACTATTAGCAGGAAAAGGACAGATAATCACGTGCACAAGATTCTCCTTTTATCCAAAGATGAAAAGCTAAGGTCTTCAGAGAAGGGGTGACAGAAGTCTATGTATGATGCTCACATTCAAATTAGGTGATCAGATTTAAATTAAATTGTGCAGCTATATATTCAATGTACTGGACATGAGAAAGTAAAGAAATACTTTAATAGAAAGTCTCTATTCTCAAAGATTTTACAATCAGCTTGGTGTAATAACACATGTTACATTAAACAACTGGAGACTATAAATTGAGGCACTGAAAGTAGGGACAGTGAGATCTGTGTGTCTTAAAGAAGTGGCCCCCAACCTTTTTGGCACCGGGGACTAGTTTCATGAAAGGCAATTTTTTCCCATGGATATGGTGGGTGGAATTAGATTCTCATGGGGAGCATACAACCTAGGTCCCTTGTAGGTTCAGTTTCCAGTAGGATTCACACTCCTATAAGAATCTAATGCTGCAGCTGGTCTGACAGGAGGCAGAGCTCAGGGGATGCTGTGAGTGATGGGGAGCGGCTGTAAATACAGAGGAAGCTTTGTTTACTCTGCTGTGCAGCCTGGTTCCTAACAGGCCACAGACCAGTACCTGTCTGTGGACTGGAGGTTAGAGACCTCTGTGTTAAAGGTTCCAGGAAGGGTTTCTCAAACAACGTGCCACTTCTGAATTGCCTTTAAGAATGGGCAGGATTTGGATCAATGAAATTAAATAGGGATACCAAGTTGAGAGGGAAAAATTTGCAAAGATGGTGAAAATTGATGGATGGTGAAAATTGAGGTGGTTCATTTTCAAGGTCATTTTCAAGGTCATTTTCAAGGATGGTGAAAATTGATGGTGGATCATTTCCCACATTTATCTTTAGTCAGGTAATAATGAGAGCTTGAACCAACAGATCTCAACCTTGATGCCTTTACACTCCTAAAAATTATTGAACACATTGAAGAATTATTGTGTATGTGAGTAATTTCTATTGGTATTTCCTGAATGCAAAATGAAAATTAAAAAAGAAGTAACACATTTTTATAAAAAAACAACTATATTTTCTAAAACCAAAAAAAAAAAAAAAAAGAAATCTCAGTGAGAAGAGTGGTATTGTTTTTGAAAATCTTAATGGAAGACAGCTGGGTTCTTTTATTCACTCCTTCATTTGATCTGTTGCAATATGTTGTTTTCATTGAAAGAGCTGAAGGAAATCTGGCCTCTCAAAGATTATGTGGTGAGAACGGGAAGAGGTATTTTAATAGCATTTTCCAGATTATTATAAATATTCCTCTTTGATACTGCCCTAGAATTTGACAAGAAGTAATTTCCTAAAAGTTAGTTGTAGTGTAGAATCTGAAACTAGATCAATAAACCTTCACACTGCTGTGTTATGATCCTGACTGTTGTGCAGTGTAGGTACATCTTTTAGCCTGTGTGTCATTTGGCCACATCATGCATTGGTCATTTGGAAAATATTTGTTCACTGAATCATGTGGATCTTCCCAATGCTGCCATATTTCGTTAAACAGTATCAAAAGATCACATTTATCAATATCATCCCCCCAATCTTACTAGAAAAGTCTCTACAAAGCTGTCAAGCAGATGGTGGCAGATACATGTTTTTCCACCCACATTTTAATTTTTACTTGAAATCCAGAAAGAATTTTATCCTTGGCAACAAGTTCTGTTGGTCATTTTCCTGGAGGTAATGGAGTCATTCATTTTGGATAGCATGCATGCCGGATATTCCAGTCTGAACGGCGTTAGTTTATCTGTCAGTACTTCTTTCAAGTAAAATGTGGTTCAGAAAAATTAGGGGGAGGGCTAGTTCAGCTCGCAATTCAGATGACTGTGCAAATACCGTACCTTCTAGCTCTGAAGGAAGAGCTTTACACAAGAGCTTCACACACACCGAATATCAAGATGCTCACTCAACAGCTGAGTTTTAGTCAAATTAATACATTTACTTCATCACGTCCAGACATGCTTAAGTTCTTAAGGGACACTGACTTTTTCTTTCTTACTGCAAATGTGTGTCAGGGAAGATTACAAAGAATGGCCACTGGGACGATTTGGGCTCCTACCTTGATTGGTGTGGAGATGTTGGGAGTTCCACCCACCTTTGCTTCAGCACCATCAGAGCATGTGTCAATGAAGTAAAAAAAAAACAAAAACAAACAATGTCTTAGTACTATTATAATACAAAAAAAAGTTTGACCCTCTGGATTCCCTGGCAGGCTCTAGGGGCCCTCAGGAGTCTGTGGAACATACTTTGAGGACCAGTGACTTAACCATTGTTGGAGAGTGTCTTCTGACCAGGCATTCTTCTGTGATTTAAGTGTATCATATTACTTAATTCTGACAAGAGCTCTCTTTAGGAGATATCATCATCCCCTCTTTACACGTGGGGACCCTGAGGTTCAGAATTTTCCAAGGCCATACAGGTGGAACAAGGGACAGGCTTAATCTGGCTTTAGTGTGTAGTGCCCTGACCTCGCTTATGAACTGCACTGGATCGTTGTCCGTCATGCACAACCCAGGGCTGGGTGCATGCAGGTTCATAACTGAGGCCCTCTGAATAGAGTGGTCCCATGCCAGTGAATGTCCTGTTGGGGAAAGAAGAGCTATAGACAAGGCCATGGATCATGTGTAGGACATACTTACAAGTCCCTTGTGCCTTGAGCTATGCACCTTGAACTTACTTTCTGGATCTACTGCCCCTGCTCCCCATCTCCATCTACAGTCCAGATACATTGTTTGAAAGTTACCATGGTAGTTAATTTTGTGTATCAACTTGGGTAGCCTATGGTGTCTGGGGGTTTGGCCAAAATTGGCCTAGATGTTGCTGTGAAGATATTTTTCTTTTAGATGTTGTTAACATTTCTATCTGCAGATGTGAAGTAATGCCAGTTACCATCCATAATGGGGGTGGGCCTCATCTAATCAGTTGAAGACCTTAAGAGGGAAACTGAGGTCCCCAGAGGAGGAAGGGATCAGCCCCCACTGCCTTTGGACTCAAGATGCAACATCAGCTCTTTCCTGAGTCTCCAGCCTGCTGCCCTGCCCTGCATATTTTGAATTTGCAACCCTCTGCAATCCCAATTTGCCAATGCCTTAAAATAATTCTCTCTCTGCCTGCATATATAGGCATTCTCTTGGTTCTGTTTCTCTGGAGAATCTTGACTTAGATGGGCTGTGGTTTACTTATTTGGAATCTCAGTATCCTGGGAAGTTTTACCCCTGAAGAACATGACCTTATTTTTCCTAATCAGTTAAAAAGTTGTGCAACTCTGCTAAGGAATTGGAGCAATTCGTTTACTGTTTCTAGACGCTGGATATGAATTAGAATCAACTGGAGCCATTCAAAGAATACTGATGCCCAGGCCTTTTCCCAGATCAGTGGAGAGGGTGTGACCCTGGCCCTGGGATTCTAAAAAGCAAGGTTAAGACCCAGTGAATTATATTGTCTCTGGGAAGAGTTAAAGGCAGTGCCCACATCGGAGGGACAAAGAGAGCCCTTTTACCTGGGGCATGAATTGCAACCACCTATGAGGGGCAAATTAACCAGGAACAATATTCACACTGATTACACCTGTTCACCCCTGGCATTCCCTGCCAGCTCTCTGGAACTTTCACTTGCAGAAAACCTATAATTTATGGAATGCCTTTGAATAATGCATATCTCTGCCTAGGGTCCATCAAATGATTTTGTCATTCCAAGTGGGTCTGACCAATATGAATAGTCCGAATCGGGCTCCTGCTGGACTTGAAGGAGGATCACCCCTCTCTTCATAATTACCTTCTGCCATTGGAAGAGAGCTTTGCCCTGGATTCACAAAAGACTTTGGCTTGACCCCTTACCTTATCTTAACCATCTGCTACTGTGCAAGGAAAAAAACGTGTCTTTTGAATACTGACTGGAATTATATTCATTTCCCCCCAAGATAAATAGATTCCCTTGAACATATTTCATTTTTCAAAGACCACTCACTATCCGGGAACACGCACCCGATCTTTAGGTGGGAGGCGCTGCTGGAACCAAATGAAGTGAGTAGATGCCAATTAGCGAAGGTTGTGCCCCCAGGTCTGACCTTCCCTTGGTCGGAGGGGCCACCCCCTTGTCGCTACCAAGGATCCCTCTGTTAGCACCTTGGCCTCTCACCCTTGTCCTAATTTATTGAGGTGAAGCTTGAAAGTGGAGCTATTTTTACCTTTGGGCACAATGACAGCCAGCGCCACATGGAGATGGAGTGTGCTAGGCAGCAAAGAACACGGGGATGTGAGCCCTGGCCTTTGTTCTTTGCCCACGGCTTGGCTCCCAGGCGCGCGGCCCGCCCCAGGTGAGATGCCCCGGCCCAGGAGGGTGTGAGCGCCCGCTGTCGAGGACCGTGGCCTCGCTGTCGCCCACCTGCAGCAATGGCACCGCGGGCAGGGACCACGTTTCTGCTCCGCAGAGCTCGCTCCCCACGACAACTTGGTGTCTGTCTCATGCTGTGCAGGTAGCTGCGAATCCCACCATTTGGGGCTAAAGGAAATCGCTGAGAAATCGTGACCTCCTTGTGTGTGTCCCTGTCCCCATGGAATCAGCGAAAGGCAGCCCCAGGGCTAACGCTTTGCATTTATCCCCTTCTCTTTATCAGGAAAGAGGGGGTCTGTGCGTGGCTTGTGAAGGAGCCGAGGAGAAAGAACCTTTGGAAAGAGCGGGTGACAGGACGCAGGTGGAATTTCAGGGGCTGTGCACCAGCAGGTGCACAGAGCCCAGGGGGGACTTGTGGGTCCTCGGTTCCGCGGCGGCGGGAGGCGCCCAGTCTGGCCCCCGCGGGTCCCCCGGCTCCGTCGGCAACGTGGGCGCGGGCGCCCAGCGGGCGCTGGGAGGGAGGGGCTGGGGAAAGGCTGGTGTCATCGCCGCTGTCCTGGAGGACCTGAGAGTGAGCGGCGGCGCCAGAGAGGCAAGGTGACGTCTGCAGGAGCCCAAACACAGCGGTCGTCAGAACAGAGAAGTGACCAGAGCCAAACCCGGCGTCTTTTCTGTGCAGGCACCTGTGCTCAGACGCGCTGGGCCCTGCATGCTTTCCCTAGATCATCTGAACAATGTTATTATTCTAAGAACTTTATCACCAACATCATTAAAGGGAGAAGAACTTTCGCGTGGTGGAAAGCTGGCTATCCACTGCTGCCCCGGGCCTGATCCTGGTCCTGGGGGCTGGGGTCTGAGCTTCCAGCACCCCCAAAGTCCCATTGCCCACAACTACCTGCTCCCCAGTAACCCATACAAACTGTTTTTCCCCCCAATAAACTACCCAAATTGAAAACATGGCATTACATCCTCATGGGGGGAGGTTTTTTTTTTTTTTAAATGAAAATGCATGTTCAAAGATAGTCATTGCAGCATTATCTACAGTGGCAAAAGCTCCAAACAGGTGTTCAAAGCAGACCAGCGCTGGTGGCCATATAATCATTGTTTCCAACTTTATGAAATGTGAGTCTGTGTACTTGTATAGACAACGTAGGCATAAAAACCCACTTCAGGGAAACCTCTAAATATTAGTAATGATTGTTTCTGGAGGGCGCAGTCAAGCGCTTTTTTATCTATAAGTTTTTACTTGTTATATTTTCCAAATTCTCTACATTGAATACAGTTTTTATTACTAGAATAAACTCAAATGTTATCAAAGTACTCAAAAAACTCCCACAGAATTTATCCCCCTACTTTTGAGTCAGAATCAAGGTGAGGTAGACAAGGGCTAATATAGTCCTACCTCAATCTTTCATTCATTTGTTTGTTCAGTATTTACTGGGAAACTAGTATGTCCCAATGTCACGTAGGCATTTGAATGTGTTGAACAAATGGTCTCTGGTGTGCATTGTTCATTGCCTGGAGAGCGAACACATATTTTGAGAGGGGAAATTTAGTAGAAATATGTACAAGATGTTAAAGGAGCTCAGGGATAAGGTGTCAGAAAAGTGGCACTGAGCTTATGTTGAAGAATGACTGTTTGCCTCAAAGAGAAAAAGAAGAATGTTCTGAGAAGACTAAGATCCTGCACGGAGATGCAGAGAACAATGGCGGCTGGTGAATAATTTCCTGTGACCAGAGAATAAGATTGATGGAGAGGCTGGGCATGGTGGCTCATGCATGTACTCTTAGGCTGAGACGGGCAGACTGCTTGAGCTCAGGAGTTGGAGAACAGCCTGAGCAAGAGAGAGAGAGAGAGACCCTGTCTTTACTAAAAATAGAAAAATTAGCTGGGCATTGTGGTGGCTGTTTATAGTCCCAGCTGCTCCGGAGGCTGAGGCAGGAGGACCACTTGAGCCCAAGAATTTGAGGTTGTTGTAAGCTAGGCTGACACCATGGCACTCTACCAAAAGTGACAGAGTAAGACTCTGTCTCAAAAAAAAAAAATCCCATATAATATATGTAGCATATTTAATATTCCCTGGTAGCCTTAACAATTCTATGCTCTTCTACTCAAAATATGCCTTATAATGAGTGCTGCACACTCTTTTAATTAGGATGGTGATATGGTTACTTAATTCTTTTTCACAAACATCACTGTGTGGATGACAGTAAGATACTGTGGTTCTATTTAGGGTAACTGTTCTTGATTTCCTTTACTATTTTTTTTTTTATTTCTACACCATGACAGTTTTTAAAACTCAAAATATTTACTACAGCTGGTTGAGTTACCTTGTTTTTTGTAATCAGTAAAGGGTAGTAGGCAACCTAAAAAAGGTCACCGTTAATAAGTGAGTTAGGACATGAGCTATGAGCTATTTCACAGAAAGCAGTGAATTTTGGCTTTGGTTTATTCTATATCCACTTTTAGTTCTCTGAGCACTTACGTTGATGGGAGGTCAGTGAACGTGGGGAATGCATGAGGAAAGCTTTGAGAAGATTCTGTAGGTGACGATATGAAGATGACATACACCCCGGCCAGACAGGGGCTCCTTCTTCTTTTTTTTTTTTTTTGGTTTATTTTTTGGTTGGTTTGGGAGTACACAGTAAAGTGACACACGCAAGGCAAAACCAAATCTGAGCCAACTGGACAGAAACTGTCTAGAGTGAGGTGACTGCTAATTAGGTGGTCTTCAAAAATTTAAAATTAAAATGTCAGGACTTAGGGTTAATGGATAGATAGGGGTATTAGCTGAGGTGCCAAGGAAACAGACAAGGGCCAAATTAGGAAACCAAGAAGATCTTTGTTGAAGAAGTAGGTGGAAAGTATCCCTTGTGAGTTGGTGGCCAGTGGTCAGGAGACCCTGGGAGACACTCACAGAGAAGGGAAGGACTCACCCACTCTTCCATCTCGGCCAGAAAGACAAATGTATTAATTTTATCATAAATTGGACTTTAATAAGCTTCCCTTTATAATTTTTTTCAAAAATTGAGGAAATTATAAAAGGAAGCTTGTAGGTCACATTGTGGTTAAAAGGATCAAATATACCATATAGAAGCAGCCTTTGTTATAAGCATGAAAATACTGCTATGTTTATTTAACATGTAATTATTCATGCTTCTGCCTTTTTTTTTGAAATGAACAAACACACCATCCGAGTGGGGTGTGAGATGACGGACCGTCACTCAGCTCCTTTCTCTTTATAGAAGGGATCCCTATACTGTATGCCAGCTCCTTAGCCCAAGTTCAGATTATTTCAAATCCAACACTGTTGGGTCTGGTACTTTTAAAGCTTATTGTCTGTAAAGAGGCATTTTTCTTTTCCTTGTCTTTTGCATCTTAACCTATAGTGAAATTTCAAGTGTTTGTCTGTTTTCTCATTAAACAGTGACCTGGTCAGAAGCACTCCGATTCGTCTTAATGAAGAAACTTTGCTTAGCCCGCAGATTTTTTTGAGCAGCCTAACCCTGAATTCCCACAGTCTATTTGCTAGATGGTCTCAGGAGTCTTTTCATCTTTCAGCAGGAAATGGAGAGAAGGTCGTCCAAGAGATCTTCCTGCTTTCTGGTCTGGGATTCTCTTTAAGTTTGGAATTGTGCAAAAAAAAAAAAAATCAGACTGCCTTGTTTCTCTATAGACAGTGCCTTGTTTTAACGACTTAGCTGCATCAGTGCCTTTTTCTCTCCTGGATAATGAATGATATCTTCAGCATATTCACTAATAGAAAGTGGCCGGTTAGGGGCCTGGATCTTTTTGACAGACTCTGTAGCTGTCTTCCCCAAATGTGAGAGCTAGGAAAGTGCTGGATTCTTCCATTTGTCCACAGTAACTGGCCTCACAATGGGCTAACCCACTGATGCCTCACATTCCATTGCTGGGATGGCTGTGACATGGATGTTATTTATATCCTACTGCTCAAGGTCATCACCGAGGTCTGATTTCTCACACATGTCTGCCTCCTGAGGGTCCATGTTATCACATGGCTCACAGAGTTAGTCACTGCTGCAGATACTGGCGTGCCAGGAACTTGCCAAAAAGTCATGCAAAAAATTCACAAATTTCAACCTCTGGCACAAATGGGTTAACCCGTTCTTGCCTGATGAGTGATGCCAAATAAGAAGGCTAACTTCCCATGTGGCCAACTCACATGGCAATCAGACAATGGACCAGCAATCCACGTTCAGGGAGCTGAGATTGCCTTAGCCAGTGTAAACGTCAGTTGCTTTGAACGGTTGCAGTGAAAACACCAGTGCAAAGTGATAAACAATTTAAGTGATAGTTCGGCAGAATTGTCAGGGTGCGTGCTTCTGCTGTGGCTTTGAACTCTGATGTTCTTTTAGGCCCCTTCTCTGTCTTTTCAGAAAGTGTTTTCTGAAGAAAATGTCACAAGATCCTGGTAGGAGAGGAAGGACTCTGAAGACAGACCTCGAGTAGCGGGGGAAGGTCTCCAGCCTCCTGGCTCATTGGACCTGCTAGCCCGTCATGGTGAGGAGACACTGACGTTGCTTGTGGCACCGAGGCAGCCCTGTAGATGCAGCCCGCTGTCTTTTCTCCCTTTGTCTTCCTTAATTATTAGTCTGAGACAGCGAAAAAGGGACTATGGGACATGGAAGAGGAAATAATTGCCAGATATGAGCAGGAAGAGGGCCATGCCTATTTCTATTGCAAAGCTGCATGGTTAGCTTATATGGTCCACTTTCCAGGTAGATGCAAAGAGTCAGAAATGGAGGCTAAATGACACGCAGAATTAGGGCAATCTGGGTGTTCGTGGAGTCCGTGCTTTTTGGTGCTATCTTAATGAACGGTGGAAGTCCTAATAATCACGTCTTTAAGCTGTGTCCAATTTCTCTTAAGAGAGACAGCCTGAGGTGAAACACCGCAGGTTCGGGGAGGAAGCCGCTAAGCCTGTACCGAGGATCATTATCATCTGGGAAGGGAGAGGTGACGCTGAGCCTGTCACCTGCCTTGCCCAAGCAAGCCGGAGCGGTGTCAATGTGACCAAGGGGGAAATGAGCCTATTACTTTTGAGAAGCTAGCCCAAACCCCTTCCTCCTCCCCTCCCGCCCCCCCATCTCCTAAAAATAGAGTCAATGATAAGTTTGAGAGAGGAGCAGGGTTTGGGAGGAGAAGCTTGTGTTCCCTGGATAATTGAATTAATTGTCCAGTTTACTTTGCAACTTGAGTGTTGATAGACGTGTGTATGTACGTGTTAGGTTTGCTTTTCCAGACGATGTGTCCAAAGTCATGACAAGATTGAAATTATATAAGAGTCTTTAAGCTCAAAAGGCTTCGTGCACAAATTTGCTCTCTTGGTGGGTGTACGAGAGCCATCCAAAAAGTATCCAGCCACTGTCAAGACTATTTTTCACAGGACATGGTCGGATACTTTCTGGACAGCCCTGGTATAATTTGAATATTGGCTCTAGTGCAATTAGATTACTTTCCCAACTTTTCTATCCCACAATACATGTTCAACACCTAAATTCAAATCTGTGGGGGTGTTTATATACAATTTATATATGTATACATTTGTATATATAAAACGCTGTCATAGATGAATCTCATTCTACATTTTTTGGAGGCAGGAACATGTATGCACATTTAAACTGTTTTTTATTTTATTTGTTCTTTGTGTGAATACTGATTTCTGAAGACTCAGGATATTAGGGAGTACGGGAGTTTTGTTTACAGACTTTGTTTTTGTACACTCTGAATCAAAGTGTTCAGTGAGCCCTGCACACTGTGTACGCTGGGCCACCTAGTTATTATTTTGCCCATCCCTTCCACCCCCTTCCCTCCAGCTGGATTTTCATGGAGACTCACTTCCATACATGTCTGCGCTGAAGTGTTGATTGACTAGTGCCAATGTGGTATTGAGGACATGGGTTTGCTTCTCCATTCTTGGGATGTTTCACTTAGAAGAATGGTTTCCAGTTCCATCCAGGTTATCACAAAAGATACTAGATGGCCATTTTTTAATTTTTTTTATTTTTTATTTTTGAGACGGAGCCTCAAGCTATCCCCCTGGGTAGAGTGCCATGGCGTCACGCTTACAGCAACCTCCAACTTCTGGGCTCAAGTGAGTCTCCTGCCTCAGCCTCCCAAGTAGCTGGGACTACAGGCGCCTGCCACAACACCTGGACATTTTTTTTGGTTGCAGCTGTCATTGTTGTTTGGTGGGCCCGGGCTGGGGATTCGAACCTGCCACCTTAGGTGTATGTGGCTGGCGCCTTAGCCGCTTGAGCCACAGGTGCCGGGCCGCCATTTTTTAATTTTAAAAATAAGAAAATTAGCTCTATTAAAAAAGAAGATGTGTTGATGTAAAGATGTAAAGGTTCAAGACTCAAGTCATGGTGAATTATATCATTTGTTAACTATCCATCCCTTGCTACAAGTCTAGCTCTCTGGATGCCCTTTTTGTTTTGTATGACATTATTTTATTTTGTGACATTTTTGCTGTCTTCTATTACCATTTCCTGGTGTGTATTCTTTCTGTCTCTTTATTTTCAGCGTGTGTTATCTTCCAGTTTGAGATTTGTTACATCATGCTTCATGCTATTAGACTTTGGAGATCCTTTCAATGGGGAAAGAATTCTATTTACATATGTGATCTATGAAACAAAAGAAAAGCTACTTTATTTTATTTTTCTTCATCTGCTCCCTGTGTTTTCTTTACATTCATGAGCACATTTTTTTATTTTTTGGGAGACAGAGTCCCTGTCACCCTCAGTAGAATGCCATGGCGTCATAGCTCACAGCAACCTAAAACTCTTAGGTTCAAGGGTTTCTCTTGCCTCAAGCCTCCTGAGTAGCTGGGACTACAGATGCCCACCACAACGCCTGGCTATTTTTAGGGATGGGGGTCTAACTCTTGCTCAGGCTGGTCTCGAACCCGTGAGCGCAGGCAGTCCACCTGCCTCAGCCTCCCAGAGTGCTAGGATTACAGGCATGAGCCACTGCACCCAGCCTTCATCTTATTTTGAACGGTTGTTAATGTTTCTGTGGGACTAACTTCTAGAACACTGCTCCATTATTCAAAACACATTAACGATTCTTTGTCAGTTACTCATTAACTCTAAACTACTCTTCCTTTCTTTGAAAACCAAGTTGTTGAAGGAATAAATGGATAATCCTATGACACCCTCTGAATTTCAAGCAGACCCATATCCTGACTCTCCAATGAACATCAGACATGCAATCCCTTCACTCAAGCCATCCCTCCTTCCCAAATATAAAGGAGAAGAACTTTCCAGTAGAACCAAGGAGCGGAGTGGATTTGGCATCTACTCCACTCTCATCCTGTCTTCAAATCTCTGTTCAGTGTCCACTTCTCTAACATGAAGCTTCTCAGGAAATAGACCTGATGGATCTTAACTTCTCTGGATGTCAATATGGTTTTATATCCTACCACAAAATCTGCATCATTGCCTTCAAGTTACTAGCAATCACGCCTATCAGTTTTTTCTCCCCAATTAGACTCTAGACTATGTTTATATCTCTTTAATACAATGGGTTGTATGGGTGTCTATTTCTTATTAACCAATAAATTAATTTCCTGTGGTTTTTGGTGAGCGAACCTAATTTCTGGGGACTGCTTACCATGTGACTTACTTGGCAGAGGAAATTAATATTTGTTGAATAAACAAAAAAATTCCTGAATATATTGTTTATAGAAAAGCAACCAATTTGGGGAGTGCTGAATATGGTACTTTTATAAAAATTTACTTGAGAAATTAATGAACACGAGAAAGTAGAAAACTAAAAATTACTCTTCTCTGTTAATCAAGTGTGTTTCTTCTTCCTGTACATTTATGGAGTCTGAGGACCTGCGCTCCAAAGGACACACATTCTGTAACTTGGTCGCCTTTTATCTCCATTTTTTGACCCAGTGGGGTGGGTTTATTGTCTCTTTCACTCCAAGTCAAGATGATTATTATGGTATTTTACTTCCTTAGCTAATTCTACATCCTACACATAGAAAGTAAATAATGTAATCAGCATATGATATGCCCAGCGCTGTTCAGAGAATACCACGCTTTACCCAGTTGGTTTTGAGATATAACTTTCTGACCCAGGCTGTAAGATAAACTACCCCAAACATGTCCCTAGATAGGTTTAAAGGCAGCACATCAAATGAAGCCTTTTTAGAAATGGATCAAACAGTTTTAGGAAGATGCTACATTTTTTTCCCCCTTTGAATTACGCATTTTACTAAAACCCACGTCAGTGCATGTTTACACGCTCCCTTTAAGCTACTTGACTAATACAGACCTCACTTTCTTTGTTAGCCATTAGCCAGGATAGAATGTAGAGTTAGGGAATGTTTATGTAAAACTTCTAATTCCCATTCTTTTCAGATGGCACATGCTAGCACGCCCTGGACACACTGCCACTCTGAAGCTGTTCCCAGTGAATCCCAAAAAGGACTCTTTGGAGATTTTCAGTGTAGCATTTTGAAGACTGTTTAGTGTCAAGGCCATTCAAGCGAAAATGTCTTTCCATTGACCAGTCATCAATTCATTTGCTCACAATCTCAGAACTCTCTGGCCTTCAGTCCCTCAGTATTGATGCTGAAGGCCATGGCTGAATAGCTTCTCTGCCTCCAGGGGCTGAAGGCTCTTGGGTCCCACTCCCTGTCCCGGCCATCATTCTTCCTGTGCAATGGCAGTTGCTCTTCCTCGTTCCTCCATATTAAAGTTAGAGTTCAAGTTCTATCCTCTATAAAATACTTCCCTGTGCACACATTACACCAGCTTCTCTTTGATGCCATTCCTGGGGGCATGGCATTTGATCGCCTTGGTCTTAGTGTCTTGCCAGTGTCTAGGGGAGCATTGTTCTGTGTCCTGTGCCTGTTGAACTTCTCCGTTTAGTAGAATAGGATGCAGATAGAGCCACACTGCCATCCTTAGGGTTGATGATTTTCCTATCCCCTCCCCATTAAAGAACCACTTCTATGTGTTCAGATAAAAACAAGAGCTTCAGCACAGGAGTGTCTAGTAGGGGCAGTATGTCCATCTTGCTGGTGGCCTGAGTGACATCTGGGAAAGCAGGTGCACCTCCTTCGAGGTTTATCAGCAGATTGTGTGTGGACTTCTAGCCTTCCCAGGGCACAGACTTCCCATCTCCTGCGGGCTGTTCTCCTGTACACCGTATAGGTAGAATTACTCCCCAGTCACAGGCAGGAGTGAAAGGTCAAAATTCCCCAGGCTGAGCTGCCTCTCTCTCCTCTTACTTTACTGCTGCCCTCAAGGACAATCTGCACTCAGCAGCCTTAAGAAAAATAGCATTGGAAAATTAAAGAACTCACTGCAGAATATTCCAAACTTTAGATATTATATCTGAACCTGGTGCTCATATTTTTGGGACATGTTTAAGTGTTGGCTTTATTTGGCAATTCCAAAAAGTGTACATAGTAAATTGACAACTTCACTGTCTTTACCAGATTTTCCTGCAGGTGAAACCATGTTACATTCAAGGACAACAAGTCTTTGTCCCCCGCCCCAGGGGAGGGGTTACAGAGGAGAGAGGATGAGGGTTGGTGGAACTGATCAATGCAAACTCTTCATATGGAGTTGTGTTCTTTTAAAAGATGGGATGGTGTGAAGAAGACATCTGGTGTGAAGCCCAAAATTGCTTTAATTACCTACTGTATAACGTGGTGCCAGTGATCCAATCTTTCCCCCCAGTTCCCTTGTTTAAAAAACAGAGGTGAGCACAGAACCTGCTCTAATGGTTTGGGGCTAACATTTTAAAGAGCTTCCTATAAGCCAGGCAGTGTTCTAACAGCTTAATGATAATTAATGTTTATTAATTCCTTTAACCACCAAGCCTACAAAGTAGCTTTCATTATTTTGCCCATTTTACAGATGTGAAAGCTGGTGCACAGAGGACAAGCAATCTGTAGGTGGTAGAATTGGGATTCAGGTCCAGGTCATCTGCCACCAAAGCCACAACCATAAAGCTTCATCACCAGCACATTACACAGGGTGGCCATTCAGGTCAAATTTCTTCCTTAGCTCTGATGTAAAATACAGGTATTAAGTATCATAATATTGAGGAAGGTAATGATATTGACACTTGCCATGTCTACCAGTCTCTTACTGCCCAGTATGTAGCTGTGGTTTGGAGGGGTTTGATCTGATCCATCGTCTATTCAAATCCATGGAATGATGAGCCATGTGGTAAGAAGAACAGAAACTCCCTGAGGTACAGCGCTGAAAGAGCAAAAGAGATCTGTACATTGGAGATCAAGGTTAAACCTTTTTCTGCACTGAGATTGAAGCACCTTTGTATCGGTCAGAGTATGCTTGAGAAGCAGCTGTGGCAGAGACATTAAGGATGGGGGTTTGGCCCTTGTCTCTGACCATGCAATTCTCTCTGTGACAGTAGGTGTGACACTTGGTCCCCTCACTCCTGAAATGTGGGCAATAATGTTACAGGGTTGTGATGAGATTGCAGAGAGAGTGTAGGGCCAGCCCTTGGGACAGTACCCAGTGTACAGTAAACACTTTGTATAGGTGTTACTGTTACTATTCAGACCCTTCCAGAATACACTTTTCAAGATGAGCCACTACTGCGTCTAAAACAGGCAGTGAAGGAGGGAGGAAGAGGAGAAAGAGTGAGAGGGAAAATGCCAGACAGGATATGAACTTGAACTGTGTCTGAATTAGGTAAAAATGCTCTGAGGAGAGTGGAACTCATAATTTGGCAAGTGGGGGGAAAGAAAAGAAAAGAGAATGCATCCTGGGGAAAAGAAGAAACTCCTGGTGGAAAATCCTAAAAGGAAGGCCCCTGAGAGCACACGGGTGTGGCCCAGGCCTTCCGCAGGGCGACCTGGTTCTCACTCAGATGGAGATGTGATCAGGTTGGGAAGGCAGGTGTCTACCACAGTCACGGACTGGAGACCACGGTTCTGATTCATTCTCTCAGAGCTGGGGAGGCTCACATATCCATTGCATTTTTCTTTATGTGTGCCGGCTTTGTTCAGGACAGATGTTCAGGGTTCTCCAAAACAAGCTTGTTTTTCATGGCAGCCACCCTCTGAGTTGAGCATATTTCCAAACTCAGCAGAATGACTTCTGTGTGCAGCTGTAACTTACAATTCTTAACATATCTATGCGCATCAGAAGAATGCCTCCAAAGACGTTTCTTTTATAACACCCTATTTTTCGTAGTTTGGGTTCAAGGCTAAGACACCATACATTTGGGAGGATGAGGAAGAAAGTCAGCTTGAAACACTAAACCCACAGAAATGTGCGTCTTAGCAGAAATTTTTAACATTAATTGTTTCTAGTACAAAAAGAGACATAAATTCTCATCCAAGAAACTTCAGACCATGTAAAATCTTGCTGGGCCAGCTTTAGTGAAAATATTGATTTTGAATTTTGCAAAACCAATGTCTGGGAAAGCTATTGTGTTTTATTTTATTTTATTTTTTTTAGACAGAGCCTCAAGCCATCCCCCTGGGTAGAGTGCTGTGGCATTACAGCTCACAGCAACCTCCAACTCCTGGGCTCAAGCGAGTCTCTTGCCTCTGCCTCCCAAGTAGCTGGGACCACAGGCGCCCGCCACAATGCCCGGCTATTTTTTGGTTGCAGC
>CAUYTI010145863.1:0-17825 GCA_963575145.1 Galago senegalensis | reverse complement strand
CTCTGCCTCCCAAGTAGCTGGGACCACAGGCGCCCACCACAACGCCCGGCTATTTTTTGGTTGCAGCCATCATTGTTGTTTGGCGGGTCTGGGCTGGGGATTCGAACCCGCCACCTTAGGTGTACGTGGCTGGCGCCTTAGCCGGTTGAGCTATAGGCGCAGAGCCAGTAAAAAGAATTTTAATACATAAATAGTGATCCCAAACGGACGATACAATCAACTGGCAAATATTATGACCCTGAATTGTTTATACTGATTAAAATTGGAAGAGTACTGTGAAGTACATAAAATCAGGATATTAATTTCAAACACTATACTAAGAAAAATGGTAATGCTGTAATAAATGGTTATAGAAAAGTAAAACTGGCAAAACACCTACCTTAATACTACAAGGTTCTGAAACAAGGGTCTTTGGATCCAAAACTTCTATAATAGCTTCTGGAATAACTGCTTTCTTCATGCAGGACATGTTGAAGCCATAGACATCATCCCAGAAAGTAATTCTATCAGCGTGTTTATTCACATCACTCACTGCTACAAGGCTGATAGTGCAAATGTCAGGATAGACTAGGAAGCAATAAAATGCCCAACAATTAAGCACTGTCTCCCTTTATGGCAGAATATAATATTTAAAGGCCAAAAATAAATACCAAATCCATCAGTGTGGGTCACTAATGATGGGAGATTACCAAAGGTAAAGACCAAGGAAAACAACCATGTTCCATCGTGCAATCTCTTTCAAAGAAAGATACCCATTATCATGATGATAAGATTAAAATAAGAATCCCTATGCCGGGGCCCCTCTTAAAACAGGATTCTATAAGTATGTAATATTGAAATGAACATATTTATTAATATTAAAACTTAAACTATGCCAACCTGAAAAAAGCCACTAGATCTTTACTTCATACATTCCTCTTACAAGGGTGTTCGACCTGCAGCTTGAATTTGCGAGGACTTTCTTTGCTCATCTGTGGTGTCAGGTATCATAAAAAGTACACACAACCTATTTTTTCCTAATCAGCTTTCATTAGTGTTTGCATATTTAATGTGTGGCCCAATACAACTCTCCCAATGTGCAGCAGAGGAAAAAAAAGAAAAGTCTGGCATTCCTGCCCTAAAATACACAGAAAGAGATCAATCATTTAAAAACATAGGTAGCTACGTAGCATGTAAAAAAAAATCACATAATGGACATCTATACTTGTGTAAAAGATCAGTTCATATTACTCTCTCTAATATAAAAGAAGAGAAACTCATATTTAGACAATTTTGAGAAATAAACGCACAATTATTTGTGAGCTAATTAAATGCTAAGAAAGCAAATGTATAAGGTATTATAGAAGCTCACAGCAAAACCTCTAATTAGACTTGTCTGGAGTATGAAAGCAGGGCTATTGTAAAATAAAAACTAAACTCAAGTGAGTCAGGAGTGGGGAGGGGAAGAATATTCTAGGTAGAAGCACAGTGTGCATAAAGGCTTACGATAACTAGATGAGGAGGCCCCTAAGCAACCTATTAGAGACAAACAGTAAGATATAAGGCTAGAAAGGTAAGTGGGGCCAAAGAATACATGGCTGGGTAAATCAAATTAGTAAATTGGACTCCATTCCAAGAATAATGGTAATACACTGAAAAAGTTTACAAAGGGTAAGTAGCAACATAATTAGATTTTGAGTTAAAAAAAAAAAAACCAACCCTTTCTCTCTACAAACAGGTGAAGATTCTTGATTGTGTTTAAATTCTGGATTATACTAATTCTTCAGAGTAACTGATTTGTTTATTGAAATGCTAATCCAACCAAGAGGACCAACTATAAGGAAATATGTCAAGGTTCCTGAACCAGATTTTAAGATGAGAAACACGGTAGAAAAAAAAAAAGACTTCTGGGTGGCGCCTGTGGCTCAGTGAGTAGGGCGCCCGCCCCATATACTGAGGGCGACAGGTTCAAACCCTGCCCTGGCTAAACTGCAACAAAAAACAACAGCTGGGCATTGTGGCGGGGGCCTGTAGTTCCAGCTACTTGGGAGTCTGAGGCAACAGAATGGCCTAAGCCCAGGAGTTGGAGGTTGCTGTGAACTGTGACGCCACTGCACTCTACCCAGGGCGATAAAGTGAGACTCTGTCTCTAAAAAGAAAGAAAAAAGAAAAAAAAGACTTCTGAAGCAACTTTACATATTTGGTTAACTTCTCAATACATCCTTTTTAGGACTTCATATGACAATTACAGAAGCTTTCCCATACTATGCCCTATAATTTCCTAATTAAAGAGGAACACAATAAGGGTATTGTCAAGGGTCAGCAAGTATTTTTCTGTAGTTACTGTTTAGGTTTTGTGGCTTGTATGCTTTTTGTTGAAGCTGCTGCTTTTCTGCTGTTTTTAGTATGAAGTCAGCCCCAGACAATATGTAAACAAATGAGCAGGGCTATACTCTAGTAAACTTAATCTGTAAATCAGGCGGGGGGTGAGGTGGGGGGCTGGCTATAGATACCCCCGATATAAGTGGGGAGAAGTGGATAAGGGGGTTAGTTTCAGGGCCACCATATGCACCACCCTTGAGGAGTGCCATTCACACTGTAGTTTATGGGAACCAAACATGCTCCACAGTTGTGCAGTGCACAGACACTCAAATTACGTAACAGTTCATAAAGCTCTTTTTTCTAGAATATTAAAAAAAGTCTAACTGGACTTTTTAAATACCATCAGTCTCTCTATCAAGGTTGCAAACTATGGCCCTTGGGTGAACTCCAGCCTGCAGCCGGTTTTCGTGTCCGACATTCACCTGGAGCACGGCCATCCTCATTTGCTTACAGATCGTCTATGGCTGTGCTGTGCTACAGTGGCAGAGTTGAACAGTTGGGGCAGGAAACAGATGGCCTGTTACAGAAAAAAGTTTGCTGATTTCTGAGTCTACAGCTAGCCAAATGACATATTAATAATACCACCAAGAAATAAAAGTAACTTTTTTCATAAAAAAGTACAAGTTACTGAAAACAATAAAACAGCCTTGAAATGATATTGGTAATTAGAAGAAACAAACTAAAAAGCAATTATGATTTTTCCCAGGGTTGAAGTATATTTTTGAAGTTAGTTATATTTCACAAAAACAGAGAAGATCGTGGTTTTTGCATTGTTAGAATTTAGAAGTCAGGTTCTTTTTTCTTCCAGTTAGTAAGCTCTATTAATATTCATAAGGCTCTGTAGTCAGTGTTACAGGTCAGTTTGGTTCTGTATCCATCTCCTCACAGCTGGCTACAGTCTTGGACCACCTGCCAGAATCTGGGCTAACCCTTTACCTTCATATTCTGACACATTTGTCATTTGATTTTTGTCAGATAGAAGCTATAATCGAATAATTATTCCTTCTTATAGGTGAAATTAATAATTCCTTCTCGTAGATGATTGGACAAAAGCACTCTCTTAACAGACCATTTATAAATTCATGGCTTTGACATCTGTGTCCTTCTCGATTCACTGCCCAGAATTCATTTGTCACTAGAATGGCTCACATGGTGAATAGACAAAGATGGGAAATCCTTTATCCCTTATAAATGCCCCACAAACTTTTGGACACTAACGGATAAGACTGAGATGCATAAAGAAACAATTCCTAGTAAACACTAGTATCACTGTGTGTATACAAATAACCGCAGAGTAAAAGGGTTTATAACAAAGGAGATAGTACATAAGTCAAAATTAACTGCTGACAAACTTAAAAGAATCTAAACTGAAAATAAGTAGATACTGCTTATTTTACTCTGGGGAAAGGGCAAGCAAAACATTAAAAAGGAAATGAACAGGCAGAAATGAGGGAGGAATGAGTAAGATATATGAATGATTCAGTTTTCCATAGGGAGAGAGAAGTAGCAAGAAAAGTACATTTGAAATAAAGAATTTAGGCTCAGTGCCCATAGCACAGTGGTTATGGTGCCAGTCACATACACCAGGGGTGGTGGGTTTGAACCTGACCCGGGCCAGCTAAACAACAATGACAACTGCAACAAAAAATAGCTGGGCATTGTGGTGGGCGCCTGTAGTCCCAGCTACTTGGGAGACTGAGGCAAGAGAATCGATTAAACCCAAGCATTTGAGGTTGCTGTAAGCTGTGACACCACAGCACTCTACCCAGGGCAACATAGTGAGACTCTGTCTCAAAAAAAAAAAAAAAGAGAAAGAATAAAATATGGAATTTATAACAGGAGCAATTTCTTACTAGTATCGATCAGGTTAAGGTCAATTCCAGTGCAGAATCTCGGAGAGAAGCAGAACTATCAGTATAGAGTATGTACTTGCCACTCTTACTTTCTTGCCTCTCTCTAAATTCTACAGAAGCTAAAAATAACACTGACTTGGTTTTCCTCCTTCCCCTGCAAGTTAGGCCACACTTAAGATAATTCAGAAGAATTAAACTTAAAAGGATGGATAAAGACATCCAAACAAAATGAAAATAGCAGTTGTGATATTGATATTAGACAAGGAGGATTTGGGGGCCACAATATTATATAATTAATTATGTTAATGGGCTTAAGGCTAAAGAGTAAGATTATATATCTACTTTCATAGATACTGAAAGCCAGTGATTTATTTCATGTGAGGTAAAGGTAGATTTAATATGTTCTACCACCCTTAACTGAAACACTACTCTTTCTCATAAAATATTTGGCATCTCTTTTGAAAATTAATTGACCATATTCATGTGGGTTTATTTCATTTGATGTTTTTTTGAGATAGTGTCTTGCTCTGCTGCCCAGGCTGTAGTGCAGTGGCACAATCAGAGCTCAGTGAAGCCTTGAACACCTGGGCTCAGGCAATTCTCCTGCCTCAGCCTCCTGAGTAGCTGGGAATACAGGCACATGGCACCAGGCCCACCTGATTTTTTTTTGGAGACCAACCTGGTTTTAAACTCCTGGCCTCAAGTGATCCTCCCACTCTGGCCTCCCAAAGTCTTTAGCTTACAGGTATGACCCCCTATACTGGTCTTTAAGTCTATCCTCTCACCCGTATCAGACTGTGTTAATTACTGCAGCTTTATACTGATACCACACACACACAAAAAATCCTCCAACTTTTTTTTTTTTTTTGTAAATTCCTTTGGCAGTTTGGTTGTGTATGTGTGGCTTTTAAAATAAAATTTTAGAATCTGACTATTTCTGCTTTTTAAAAAATGAGCACTAGAACCATAATGGGATTAGATTGTATGAATATGACAATCTGGGAATTATCAGCATCTTACTACTAGTTTTTCAGCCCATGAACACAATATATACTTTCATTTTTAAGTCTTCGTTAATTCCTCCTTCGTAATTTTCAGTGTAATTACATTGCTTTGTAATTTCCAGTGTAGAAATCCTGCATGTCTTCTGTTCAGTTTAATTCTAAGTAATTTAAAATTTGTCATTCTTACAAATGAAATTTTTTTTTAATTTTTCAGTTGGCTGCTGCTAGCATAAAGATAGTGTTTTTTGTTTATTAAACAATATCCTGTTTGTATCCTATGACCTTGCTAAGTTTTCTTGTTCCTCCTAGTAGTTATTCCTTATAATTTTCTATGTGAATAATCATGTCTGCACCATTATATAGACAGTGACACATAAATTGAACCTGAATTCATGTTAAAATAAACCGTGGTCCCATCATGTTTACATGGGCCCTCAATACTCTCTCATAACACAATCATTCTTTTATATTACTAATTGCTTAGTAAATCTTGCCTTCAGGAAAACATAAAGGAAAATTTTGGTTTGCAATAAAAGAATGAGGATCTAAATGTTTGGCGATATACATCAAAACACACTCCACAAATAGGCTACATTATTTCATGTTACTCTTTTCTAATTTTTCTCTTGATTCTGTTAATAGCACTGCTTAAGCAGTTAAATGCTGTACCTCCAGTTACCTAAACACTCACATATAAAAATAGGGAAAGAACTAGACTCAGCCTCCCCCTTATCACTGATGATGGGGAACAGCTCCATCATTGTTCACGTTGCTGTAGGTTCTTAATGAATTTCACTGAGAATTCAATTTAAATGTATTAAGTTGCTGTCAGTTCTTCAGTAAGATCAATGAATACTATTCAAGGAAGTAGGGAAATAGTTATTCCTCTTCTCCAGCACTTCTGAGATAAGAATCTGATTTTTAAAACACCAACTTAGTAGGGCAGCACCTGTGGCTCAGTGGGTAGGGTGCCGGACCCATATACTGAGGGTGGCAGGTTCGAACCCAGCCCTGGCCAAACTGCAATGAAAAATAGCCTGGTGTTGTGGCAGGTGCCTGCAGTCCCAGCTACATGGGAAGCTGAGGCAGGAGAATCATCTAAGCCCAGGAGTTGGAGGTTGCTATGACCTGTGATGCCATGGCACTCTACCGAGAGTGATAAAGTGAGATTCTGTCTCAAAATAAATAAATAAATAAAATACAAACGACCTTAGTAGGGAAATGAGGTTTGATGAAAAGAATATAAATACTAGAGTTAACAAAATTAAATCAAGTCTTGGCTACTTTAATATGCATCATCTAGGACACTTTTATGAGATTATTTTTAAAATCTCAAAGGGCTGTAATAAGGAGTGCATCTAATAACACAGAGCTTATAATCTGGCAGCTAGCAGATAATCAACCATGGTAGATAATGGTTTTTAGTCATGTTGACTATCCCTTATCTGAAAACCCAAAACCATTCAGCTCCAAATTCTAAAACTTTTTAAGTACCAATATAAGCTCCAAGGAAATGTTCACTAGAGCATTTTGAATTTTCTATTTTCGGAGAGAGATGCTCAACCAGTAACTATAATATAAATATTGTATTCCAAAATTTAAAAACATCCAATCCAAAATACTTCAGGTCCCAAGCATTTCAGACAAGGGATACACAACTGGTAATAGTCATTAAAAAAACAAAGCCACTGCAATTACAGAAAGATACAGCCATCTGCTGTAGGGTAACATATATCTGAAAATTTTGGCTGGGTTTATGGCAGATCAAGAACACAGCCTGGAAGGGCTGTAGAAAATTCAACAATAAAACAGGCACATTTTGAAAAAAAAAAAGCCATCCATTTAGATGCCATTATAAAAAGAACTCTATTTGTTCTGGAGAAATTTCTCTGTGCTTTGTGTGCCTTCTTGATTTTTAACTGTGCCATAACTGCCAAAATAATTCCCTAGATGTGGGTGCTCAGGCGATGTAACTACTATAAAGGACTTCATGTTCCCAGTTTGAAATGTCTCCCTCTTTCTCTCTCCTTTTGTTTAACAGTTTCATCAACTGCCTTCTGACCATCAGGAATATTTTTTTGATCATAAAGCTCTGAGAAAGGAAAGGATGCAAGGAGATAAGAATGAAAGAGGACACATACTATTCCACTGAGTTTTACTGATTCAATTTAATACACGTGTTACACACCATCTAGGCTCCAGAATTTATGAAGCTCCTTGAAGAGACAAAGTTAAACATAATCCCTGCCCTAAATGATAACATTTTATTTATATGTAATTGCTCATGGCAGGTCAGCAAAAATACAAAGCCATTCTGAGTATGCAGAGTTAATATATGTTTCCCAGAAACATGAAAAAGAAAAGCCTTCCAAATTTATTGGGATCCATTTATACATTATTGGTTTCTAATAAGTTTTAAAAGTACAACATAACCAAACAGTCACTACTTTAAATGTTCTTATTAAATTGCAGAGAAGCCAGGTTTATATATTCAGTGAAGTCATGGAAAGTTTGCCATTAAAGTGAATAATCTCAAACTTACTATGAAATATGTCCCAGGGGAAAAAAAGGGAACTAAATGACAGGAGGATTAAAAATGGAAAGGAGATTTTCATCTGAATATCAAAAAGCTTCCAAAATCTAGTCCTTAGGTTTTATAAAAAGTGTTCTTGAGAATATCATTAACTTGGAGTCCTGGATATCTTATATAATGTTCTCCTTTCAACAATATAGTAAATGGATGTATTAAAACTTCTAATGGAAACATCTTTCATCTCTACTGAGAACTTTCTCAGCCATGCATAGTTTATTTGAAATCTAAAGGTTCACTTGGTTCTGCCAGACCAAAATTAGATTATTAAAGCTAGAATTTTATACTCACCCGATCCTCCTTTTGCCAAGTATTTGTTCTTCGCATAAAGGACAGAATCTAACATAGACTCAAAAAGAAGAAAATAGCCCTGCATTAAAAAGAAAAAAGTGGATTTTAGCAATCTGCAGTATTCTTATATGCAGGTCAATTTAGATATCTGGGCAAAACATTGTATTTTTTTGTCTCTGTCATATATGCTGCAAAGTCTGAAACTTTTTTTTTCGTAGTAAGTTCTCCACATTAATAAGAACTAGAAAATCAAGCCAGGGTATAAAGTGCACCTAGACATTTTTTTATTTATTACAATAGAATATTACATTCTCTACCTGAGCTACCACTTTCCAGAGTACTGTTTCTACCTAATTAAAAAAAAAATTCAGGCTCGGCACCTGTAGCTCAGCAGCTAGGGCTCCAGACACGTACAACAGGGCTGGTAGGTTCGAACTCCACCCGGGCCTGCCAAACAACAATGATAACTACAACCAAAAAAAAAAGCCAGGTGTTGTGGCAGGCGCCTGTAGTTCCAGCTACTTGGGAGGCTAAGGCAAGAGAATCGCTTGAGTCCTAGAGTTTGAGGTTGCTGTGAGCTGTGATGCCATAGCACTCTACTGAGGGCAACACAGTGAGACTGTCTCAAAAAAAAAAAATTCAGGTAGAAATTATTAACAAACCCTATAACTCCTTGCGATACTGCAATGTTAACCCAGAGAATGGCTCTCCACTAGATTTTGCCTCCTGGGGAACTTGTGGCAATGTCTGGAGACATTTTTGATGGTCACAACTGGTGGGGGGAGTAGAGGGCTGCTTCTGGATCTACTGGGTAGAGACAAGAAATGTTGATAAATATTCTATGATGTACAGGATGGCCCCTCACAACAAGAACAGTGTCAGTAGGGCTAAGGTTGAGAAATATTAGTCTAGAACACCAGTTCCCAAAGAATTTCCTACCCGGTGACCAACCTTTTGATAAAAAAAGGGGGTGAGGGGGGACCCTTAGTCAAAGAGGTTTGAGATGCCACATCCCCTTCTTAGAGGTTCATAATGTACATTGGCACACTAAAAGTTCTGAGCAGTTGTTATGGTAAAGAGCACTGCAGATCATACTTCACCAATATTTAGGTGCTTTTTGACTACAGACCTTTCTTTTTCTATTTAACATCTATCAACGTCTTGCATAATTAGTGCTGCTTGAAATACAGGTCATGAAACACAATCCCAGTATACTCCAGATTCCAGAGTATAGGAACGAATCCTCTACAAAGAAAGGATAATGATATAACAAATGAAAAGAGAATTTGCCACTATTGGCACCACAAATACTCTACATTTTAATAGCATGCTGCACAGTTTATTATATAAATGACAAAGTAATCATGACTGAGAAATCAATACCAATTTCAGTTTTTCTCCTAGGGCCCACCCCCATTGCCCCTACGCAGCAGAAAAAGTCAGTGCTTAGTACGTAACATGCCTAGTATTGCTTAGGACTAACCAATACGAATTTTATCCTTATCTCAGCATTCTAAGTAAAACTGTTCTCATCCACTCATTTGTTCTGTGCACAAATAACTGTCCAATGGGATAAATACAGTATTGTTTAGCCACATAAACAAAAAATACTTTAAAAGTTTCTCTAGAACAAGAAAAACCTGCAAAGACTGATGATCTTTACAAGAGATTAATAGCAAATTTAAACTTGTAGAAAATACAGCTCTCATGCTTGAATCACTCATAAAGGAATCTAATTAAATTGCTGCTAGCAGCTCTACATTGCCATTTACCTATGCCTGCCAAAGCACTAATTCCTTGATAGAAAATAATTGCCTGCAAAACAAAGACTCAGTAATTAGGCTTATTAACGCATTACGTTAAGAGAATTAAGGATTTGGTGGAAACTTGTTTTTCTGGATAGAGTCCTATAAGTTAGTTCCCTATTAATATGATCTATGTATTCAAGAACAAGAGACTTATGCAATTCAACTAAGAAATCTTTACCAATCTGACATAATTCAAACAGATCTATGCACACAAATACTTACAGTATAAATAGGCATTCATCTGGTTTTCAAAGTGAATTATACTTTATGCCAAGTAATTATTAAAAGAGGGAGCATCTATTTATCTTCTGGGAAAAAGGCTGGTAAAACATGCTAATAGATGAGGTACCATTTGTAAGATCACTGCATCTTAAAGCATTAAAATAAATTTACATTTTAGTACATATTAAGTGTTCATTATAGTCCAATCCTTTTTGGACAGGTGAAAAGAAAACATCTGTTCCTGGTTTAGTGCTATGTCACACTGTCTTCTTGTATTACCCTATGAACTCAACGGTCAAAAAGGACTTCTCTAATGTCCCCATATAAAATACCCTCTTCTTTTTCTCTCATCAAGCTCCACTTCTTCACTCAGATTCGTATTTCACCTTAGCACTTAAGAATTAAAATACTATGTAATTCTGTTTTCATTTTGGTCCTTACTAAAATATAGGGTCCAAGAGCAAGAACTTTGTCCATGTTATTTTAAGCCATCAGTATGTTCTTGAGGACTTGAAATGTGCCTGGTACATAGTAAGAACTCAATTAATTTGTGAACGAGTAAATAAATTTATTAATACTATATATGCATAATCATATTGTTAAAATGAAACAGTGTTTGCTCTGGGGTTTTTTTTTTTTTTTGGATGCTATTTAAAATCATTTATTTTTAAAAAGTTTAAAATTAAAACTACCAACGAGTAAGAGGTAGAGCAAGATGGTCAAAGAGAAACCTCCAGTGATTGCCCCTCCACAAAAACATCTAATTCAGCAAATACCTATAAGCAAGTGCCTTCAGAAGAACCAAAAATCAAGTAAGTGATCATACTACTTGGTTTTAACATTATATCAAGGAAAGAGGAACTGAACAGAGCAGCAATCCCTCCCCCATCCCCTGGCAGTGCTGCTCCAGCACACCCAGTGAAGAGAAAATCTGTGTGCCTGGGGCAGCACCTGTGGCTCAGTGAGTAGGGCGAAGGTGGCAGGTTCAAACCCAGCCCCGGCCACCTGCAACAAAAAAATAGCTGGGCGTTGTGGCGGGTACCTGTAGTTCCAGCTACTCAGGAGGCTAAGGCGAGATAGTCGCCTAAGCCCAGGAGTTGGAGGTTGCTGTGAGCTGTGGCACCACTGCACTCTACTGAGGGCAATAAAGTGAGACTCTGTCTCTACCAAAAAAAAAATCTGTGTGCCTGGGGGAGGGAGAGTGAAGCAATGTGGAGCTTTGCATTGAAAGTCAGGGCCACCCTGGCACAGGGGAACTCAGCTCAGGGCATAATTCTGCCAGTGCCAATGGACAAAACATCCTGACCAGCCCCACAAGAGGGAACTCTTCTGCCCTCAAACCCAGTTCTGGATAGCCCGACCACCAGCAGAAAAAGAACAGCCTGTGGTCACAGGCAATGCTTGTGGCTGTGCTGACATGGAGCCAGCAGACTTGGGACGCACCTGAACCAGTGAGACACTGGGCCAAGACGGTGTCTGAGTCACTCCTCTCCCTCAGCTGCGCTGCCTGTAGTTGGGACAGTGTTTTTCCACTTGAGGAAAGGAAAAGAGCTCAGAAGACTTTGTTTTACAAACTGGGTACCAGACAGCCACAGTAAAGTACCAGACTCCTGAGGCCCATGAGTCCAGGCCTTAGTTCCTGGACTGCATTTCTGTACCCACAAGGAAGGACTCAGTTCTGGCAGTATTCACTACCTGCTGACTAAAGAGCCTTTGGGCTTGAATAAACATGAGAGGTAGCCAGGCAACAAGAGTCACTGCTGGCTTCAGGTGTGACCAGGGGCTAGTAGCCAGGAGGGAGTACCCATACTACTCTTCCCCCAACTCCAGTGGCCCAGCACAGAAAATAAGGAAAGACAGATACTTTACCTGGTAACGCAGTGCCCAGAGACAAGACTAGGAGGGAGTGGAGAAGTTTAGGTCAGGTTTCTTGAAAGGGTCAGCAACCCACCTGGGCAGTGCAAAGATGGGATCTGTACCCAGGGGCGGTTAAGAGACCCTTTTTATATGGGGCTGTAGAGGGTGGGCAAATTCCACAGTTTGCCTGTAGGGCTTTGGTGAGTTAGGGTCCTTTGTGTCCTTTGTCTTATGTGTGGGTTGGGAGGGTTCACTGTAAGGTCACATTAGCCTCCCACTACCACTACCACCAGGAGCCTCTAAGAATCACAGCATTATTGGGGCTTGGAACACCCCTCAAAGCCAATAGAGTTGAGCAGAAACTTAGACCACAACACTCTATTCCATATGAGTACCCAGAAAGCCTCAGGATGGGTCCACACAAGCCCAGACTGTGAAGATTAAAATAAATACCTAACTCGCCAATGCCCAGGCATCTATGAACATCTTCAAGCATCAAGAACATCCAGGAACATATGACCTCACTAAATGACCTAAATAAGGCACTAGTGACCAATCCTGGAGTGATGGAGACAGGTGACCTTTCAAAGAATTCAGACCAGCTGTCCTGAACGCCAAGAGAAGAAATTCAGAAGCCTATTAGAGAAATTTAACAAAGAAAATGACGTGAAAAAGTAACAAAAAACAAATTCTGGAATTCGTTAAGAATTCAACTGACAAAACGAGAAATGCATCAGAGTCTCTCAACAGCAGAGATGACCAAGTAAAAGAGAGAATTAGTGAACTTATGCTATTTGGAAACAAACGAAAGAAAAGAAGAATAAAGCATGCCTAGCCTGGGTGCGGTGGCTCATACCTGTAATCCTAGCACTCTGGGAGGCCGAGGTGGGTGGATTGCCTGAGCTCACAGGTTTGAGACCAGCCTGAGCAAGAGTGAGACCCTGTCTCTAAAACTAGCCAGGCGCTGTGGTGGGTGCCCAGTTACTTGGGAGGCCATGCCTGTTACAAGAGCTAGGAAATAGTTTCAAAGTGGCAAGTTTAAGAAATAATATCCTTAAAGAGGAGATAGAAAAAAAATGTAAAGTTTATTTAAAAAAAAAAAGATAATGTTTTAAACCTACTGCGATTTCAATATTCAAGTAGAAGAAGGTCATAGAACACCAAACAGATTCAATCCAAACAAGGCTACATGGAGACATTCAATGATAAAGTTCCCAAAGGTCACAAATAAACCCAGGAAGTTAGGGTATACTTTAAAATGACCAAAGGAGGGCGGCGCCTGTGGCTCAAAGGAGTAGGACACCGGCCCCATATGCCAGAGGTGGCAGGTTCAAACCTAGCCCTGGCCAAAAACTGCAAAAAAAAAAAAAAAAAGACCAAAGGAGTAGAATGGGAATGTTGCTAACACAAAAAAATGTTTAATGCCTCAAGTGATGGATACCCCAATGACCCTGATTTGATAATTCACATTGTATGCCAGTATCAAAACATCACATGTACCCCATAAATATGTACAACGATTATGTACTTAATTAAAAATAAAAATTAAACCAAAATTAAAACAGTTAACTAACAGTGGTGATAATTGTTAAAATTCACTGTAATGAATCATCTCACTTAAAGGATTATCTCATTTCATTCTTCTCCACAACACATTTTATCATTATTTCTATTTAAGTATTATGAAAATTAAGGCTTATAAATGCTAAATAAATTAGGACCTAAAAAATAATTCATACTCATACAGTGAGTGACTGAAACAATTTGAACCTTGGTTTAAGTATGGAAGTCAGGTTCTGAATTACTCATCTATACTGACTCATAAATTGATTTGCCTGATTGAAAATAAGATACAGTATTTGCATTATCCTATATTTGTAACTAAGAATTCAAGTGTTCCAAAATGAAAAGTGTCCCATGGAGCATATTAAACTAGATTAGAATTTACAACAGGTATGTGACTCAGAACATTTCAGAGTGATATCTTAGCTGGCAACTGGCTCTTAGCCACCATCCACTGTGAAAATATTAGTTTGGAAAAATCAATGCATATGCTAGAATATATGAATACACAACATTTATGAGACAAAATACCTAGATAAAAATGTTAGCAGACAAAAGAGTCACATATGTATTGCTAATGGCCACTGTCCTTTCTCTCAGTTTTCCACTTGCTAAACTTCATTTTACCATAGGCTCCCTTTGTGATAAAATAGCCTTTATGTTCCTGGGAATTATGCTTGGTTCTGAATAAATGCGTTTATTACTGGTATCAGGAAACTCCAAATACCCTGCTCATCTGCAATATAATTCAGATTGCAATTTCACAGGCTGCTGCCTCACCTGTAGGGGTGCCATCTGGAAGAAGACATACACCTGATATTCTCTCCCATAATGCTCGTGGGGCATTCTTTCAAAAGTGATGTTTACTTCCTAAAATTAAATATTGCATTTACACTTCAAGAATTAATTACTACAAAGGAACATATGGAATTAAATAAGGGACAACAAAATTAACATTATTCACGGAAATGGGAACCTTATTTTTAAAATGCCTACTTATAGTATCTTCTCAGAATAGATGAATTAGTGATAAAATTAACTTGCGATATCTTCTTCACAAGGTACTCCATTTCTGTAAATTTTTTTTTAGTTCAAATAACTGATTACTGATACATCTGTGCAAAATTTAACTATTAAAAAAAGTGTGGCAAGAGAAATTTATAAATAAAACAGTTAATCTGGAGAGACTGGTGACAAAAGTGTCAATAATCTAAAATTAAAGATAAAACAGAACAAAAAAAAGAGATTACTTGCAACAAGTACTCAACCCTATAAAATCTAATTCCAATTTCTAAGTACTATACCTTTGAATCATAAGCCAAACTTTATAAAGAATACATAATAATCTTAATGTGTATGTACCCAATAACCACACAGAAATACCTGAAGCTAAACCTGACAAAAATGAAAAGAGAAGCAGACGATCCTGAACTATAGGTAGAAATTTTCATTATTCTTCTTTTAGTAATTAATAGAATAAGTAGACTTTATGAAGAATTTAAAAGACTTGAATGATATAACCAGCCAACCTCACCCAAATATAACACTCCTGAACTATAGGTAGAAATTTTCATTATCCTTCTTTTAGTAATTAATAGAATAAGTAGACTTTATGAAGAATTTAAAAGACTTTAATGATATAACCAGCCAACCTCACTCAAATGTAACATTCCATCAAACAGTAAAAAAGTACATCCACTCTAAGACAATGTGGAACGTGGACAAGAGAATCATCTGCTGAGCCATAAAACAAGTCTAAACAAATTTAAAGAAAAAAGCATACAGATATATTATATGTAGATATATTATATATAATATATGTATAGCATACATATATTCTCTTACTGCAACTAAATTCAATTCGAAATAAGTAGCAGGAAGATATCTAAAATTTCCTAACATGCAGAAATTAAACATGACTCTAAATGATCCAGGTATCAAAGCAGCAATCACAAGGGTATATTTTGAACTGAAAGAAATTGTGAGATGCAGCTATAGCAGTCATTGGAGGGAAACTTATAGGTTTAAAAGTGATAAAAAACATATAGAATATGCAGAATATGCTGAGCCCACTCTAAATATAAAGGTGGGGTCCGTAATTTATTTTGGTCACGGCTTTACCTTACCTAGAATACCTAGTAGCCACTCAATACAAGGTGTCCCAAGAGATACCCCTAAGGTCTCCACACATAGGGAAAATGGGAATTATAGCTCAATGTACCTTTAGTTACAAAGTATTCATTGTAACATTTTACAAAATATTCTTTGCGTTGGCCACCTCTTTGAAAAATTTTATAATAATACTCAAATCACATTTGACTTCTACAATTACAAGAGGTCCTCAAATGTGACTTATATTCATCTTTTGTTATTGGTATATATTATAATTTCAATACAGTTTTTCCCTTTCTTAAAATGCCTATAAATTTTAGGGACACCCTCTGTATATACATGTATACACTAGCTTTAAACATTTCTGGTGACAGATTATGATGTGGGATTAGGGTTGGGTCCTGAGTAGTAGGGTAAAGACAATTTATAATGTGTACATATTACATAGTCAAAAACTGACAATGAAATGTTATGTGTATAGACACAAATATTTGTCAGAGCAGCTATTTAACCACTATTTTACTTGATCACTACCTCTCACACAAGAAAAATAAGAATCATGGCGATAAACACCACTTATTAGGCATCTTATGCTTGCTAGTGTCCTGCACGACTACTTCCTCTTCTCTCACCTTCCAGAGTACCCTTCTCATGATTTTTAGTGCTATGCACTTCTGGAGACATAATTTAGCTCAGGAGATAACTGCTCTGCATGTTGTAAAGTCTGAAAGACTTTTCTGAGTTTATTAGTTTAAAAGTTTTTCGTCCCACTAGATGGCACTCTCACTTAATTGACAAAAGACTGACATAGTCAAATTGGCTCTCTTCCTCCAACTGCAAAAACTGTCAAATAAGCAACTCTATTCAAGGAAAAAGTGAATCATCTCAAAAATCTTTCCAAAGGCACAGGTGGGCCTTATGCCAGACCTACAGAATCAGTTTCCAAAAACTAAGAGCAAAAAATGCATGTGTAATTCTATTTTCAATATTCCCAATCCCCTACAATGGTTGAAAAATTCATTAATTATAACCAGATATACTATTCTTCAAAGCACAACTAAAATATTAGCCCTTTTAAAAATAGAAATGTATTATAGTATACTAACACATACTAATAGTGTATGGTCTGGATGTGTCCCCCCAAATTCATGTTGAAACAATGACGAACGTGACAGAACTGGGGGTGGGGGAGCTTAGGAGGTGATTAAGTCACCAGTGGAGCCCTACTGGATGGGACTAGGGCCCTTAGCAAGGAATTTGAGGAAGTAGGTTTATCCTCTTCTGTCCTGCCATGTACCAACACAGCAATAAGGTGCATCTTGGAAGCAGAGATCAGGCCCCCAATAGATACTGACTCTGCTGCAACCTTCATCTTGGGCTTGCAGCCTCAGAATCCTGAGAAATTTCTGCTGTTCATAAATTACTCAGTCTTGGGTATTTTATTATAGCAGCACAAATGCTACCACTGACCCACTACAATAAATATCAGGAAAAAAATAAAAAGAAAAAGAACATCCGTCCGCATGTTAGGTCCACCTGTAAGCTGGCTTTCTCCTGGAGAACATGTGCCAAACACAGTGGACAAACATGCAGACAAGGAGAGTCACAGTGAGGAAAGTTCAAAGGCTAATTATGTTCCTAACCTGAAACTGGGTATCGCAAATAAATATTCTAGTAGTAAAAAGGGATAAAAAGTGGAAATGAAACACGGCATTGCTATTGGAAAATTTACTCGCAAAATTTAATATGCTGAAAGGGAGTCAACAAAGTCACTGATTAGAATTTATCAACATTTAATTTTACTAACTCCTGCCCTATACTATTCATTTCACCTAAATAATGACTAGAGTTCTGCCATCTACATTTTTCCAACTTGGAGAATCTACTGAAGAAATATAACATATGAAAGATCCGTACTCAAACGGAAGAAAAAATAAAGAGAATAATTATCTTCATCTGTCTTTTAAGGCTTCTTGAACTTGTCCCTTAAAGTACATCTAATGGCCAGAGAATGAATTAGAACTTTTTTTTTTTTTGAGACAGAGCCTCAAGCTGTCCCCCTGGGTAGAGTGCCGTGGCATTACAGCTCACAGCAACCTCCAACTTCCTGGGCTCAAGCGAGTCTCTTGCCTCTGCCTCCCAAGTAGCTGGGACCACAGGCGCC
>CAUYTI010145861.1:0-77827 GCA_963575145.1 Galago senegalensis | reverse complement strand
TGGCATTACAGCTCACAGCAACCTCCAACTCCTGGGCTCAAGCGAGTCTCTTGCCTCCGCCTCCCAAGTAGCTGGGACCACAGGCGCCCACCACAACGCCTGGCTATTTTTTGGTTGCAGCCATCATTGTTGTTTGGCGGGTCCAGGCTGGGGATTCGAACCCACCACCTTAGGTGTACATGGCTGGCGTCTTAGCTGGTTGAGCTATAGGCGCCGAGCCGTATAAATCTCTTGATGTAGTTATGTCTTTTAATGGTACTAAAGAAGTTCATTTCCTCAGTGATATTATATTTGTCATCAATACCTCTAATAAAAATGGCAAATTGAGCCATATTTGTAGCATCAGTGTTGTCATCCATCAACAAAGCATAACATTTAAAATTAGAAGCTTTACAGTCCAAATTTCCTTCAATAGATTTTCTAATTTCTTTAATTTGCCTGGCTATATAGTCTGGTGAGACAAACTGATTTTAGAGATAGCTGTCTTTTTTTTTTTTTTCAGGGCAAATTATATCTGCCATGGTTTCTATATATTCCTTAACAAACTCACCATCAGTAAATGGTTTTTTGTTTGTTTGTTTTAGAGACAGAGTCTCACTTTATTGCCCTTGGTAGAGTGCTATAGCATCACAGCTCACAGCAACCTCCAACGCCTCCTTAGGCGATTCTCTTGCCTCAGCCTCCCACGTAGCTGGGAGTACAGGAGCCCGCCACAATGCCTGGCTATGTTTTTGTTGCACTTTGGCCGGGGCCAGGTTTGAACCCACCACCCTTGGTATATGGGGCTGTTGCCCTACTCACTGAGCCACAGGCACTGCCCAGTAAATGGGTTTTTTAATTACTAAATATGCTACCACATAACTAGCTTTTTTTTTTTTTTTGGAGATATCAGAGTCTCACTTTGTCACACTTGGTAGAGTGCTGTGGCATCATAGTTCACAGCAACCTCAAACTCTTGAGCTCAGCAATTCTCTTGCCTCAGCCTCCTGAGTAGCTGGGACTATAGGCGCCCACCACAATGCCCACTATTTTATTTTTATTATTTGTTTATTTATTTAGAGACAGAGCCTTAAGCTATTGCCCTGGGTAGAGTGCTGTGGCGTCACAGCTCATAGCAACCTCCAACTCCTGGGCTTAAGTGATTCTCTTGCCTTAGCTTCCCAAGTAGCTGGGTCCACAGGCACCTGCCATAACGCCCAGCTATCTTTTGGTTGTAGTTGTCACTGTTGTTTGGCAGGCCTGAGCTGGATTCAAACCCACCAGCTCTGGTATATGTGGCTGGTGCCTTAGCTGCTTGAGCTACAGGTGCGAGCCAATGCCCGCTATTTTAAAAGATGAGGTCTTGCTCTGGCTCAGGCTGGTCTCGAACCTGTGAGCTAAGGCAATCCACCTGCCTCAACCTCCCAGAGTGCTAGGATTATAGGTGTGAGTGATCACATCCTGTCCTAAATAACTAGCTTTAATAATGGAATCCAACTGAGTTGTTAACTTTTCTTCCCCCACAAATAGGACATTTTATTTGTCATTATTAAAAGTCTGAATTTTTGCCTGTAGTCCCATCTACTTGTGAAGCTGAGGCAAGAGGATCTCTTGACCCCAAGAGACTGAGACTGCTATGTGCTAGGATGATGCCACGACACTCTACCCAGTATGACAAAACAACACCTGAATTATAAACTGATTCTAGGACTGGTGGTTCATATCCATAAGTTTGTTCAACTGTCTCATCCTCAGTAGTTTTTCCAGAACCATGAAGCTCCATGAGTTTTCCCAATTTAAACTTGGGTTTCTTCGGCACTTTTACTTTTCTAATGAAGACATCATGGAGAGGATAAATAGATTGGCAAGGCTTCTATCTGTCTTTTCCAATGCTGTCTGGAATCAATTTCTTAACTACTTCTTTCAAGTTATTTGTCTGTACCTCTCTGGTCATGATTTCCATCATCTTCTTCCAGATGTGGCAAAACTGTTAGTGCTGGGCATGAGAGGTCATTTATATCCAATTGTTGGATTTTTTAGTAAAACCAACACAGAACAACAGATGAAGCAAATAACCATCAGTAGTTTGACATCAACATGAGCTTCAATCAGTCTGCCACTTTTTAACCATGGAACATATTTTATCATGGGTAAGATCCACGTCATGAAAGTTAGGCAGTTTTTGTCCTGAATATCTTCAGTAATCAGCTTAAATTTTCTAAATGCAACTTCATCATTCTGCAGATTAGCAAGACTCACTTCAAAGACTTGGAGACTATCAGATGCAGCTCTGGTTTCTTGACTTCTGGTGACTAGTGTTCTTCCAAAATTTCTTATATTTAACACAGCAAATCCCTTCATATCATACCAATCTTTCTTACAAAATGGATCAACCACTTTCTTTTTGATTCCCTTTTTAAAGCCTTTCATAAGGCACTAGTTTTTGCCAACCACCATGGTTGGTGCTCAGATAGCCAAAAGAGTGGAAGTGTAACTTGTGAGAGAACTTGAGTTGTAACTCTAAAGTAATTTTTTTGTTGAGAAGACAGAAAGACAGACTTTTTTTTAGTTCTACTATTTTGTCCTTATGACATGATCCTTCATATGCATGCAATTTGGCAGCATTTTTTGCATATGTCTTTTCAAATTATAGTTTTTGAAAACTTGCACAAATTCCCTACAAGTTAAGCAGAGTGCTTTACTATTTGCCTCAGTAAGAAAGTAGTCAGCTGTTCACTTTTCATTGAACAATCTTCCTTCACTTGTAATTTTTCTTTTATTGGATTCTGTTTTGTTTTGAGCCATTGTAGAGGCCATAATGAGATTAAAAACATAATAGATATGGGACTATATTTACTTTTATTATGAAAATTAATTGACAGGAACATAGAGAGCAAGGTTTGGGCCCTTCCACATTGCTCTGCCAATGCAGCACAAGGCAGAGGGCTGACTGTAAAGTGCTGCAGGCAGTGTGTGAGATGCCACCAAGGTGCGAAAGTACCCTTAATAATCAAATAAGAATGCTTACCTGACTCCTAAATAATGTTAAACACCTAACATTGCAATGGTCGGTTGAAAGATTATTTTTTTTTTTTTTTTGGAGACAGAGCCTCAAGCTGTCCCCCTGGGTAGAGTGCCATGGCATCACAGCTCACAGCAACCTCCAACGCCTGGGCTCAAGCGAGTCTCTTGCCTCCGCCTCCCAAGTAGCTGGGACCACAGGCGCCTACCACAACGCCTGGACATTTTTTGGTTGCAGCCATCATTGTTGCTTGGCGGGCCCGGGCTGGATTCGAACCCACCACCCTAGGTGTATGTGGCTGGCACCTTAGCCACTTGAGCTATAGGCGCTGAGCCTGAAAGATTATTGATACCACTGCCTTGGCAAGTTACCACAAGCTCATGTAATATCTAATGGTGTCAATTAGCTGTCTGCACTTGGAAGATAACATACTGGAAGCTGGATACCACCATAAAACTTAAGCCATGCATGTGCACAAATGACAGGAGCATAAGTTTGTTTATTATATGTGACATTACACCACAATGTTGTCTACAAAGTTCATGCTCAAGAACTGCACAGTTGAACTGAGTTCCACCAAAAAATCATGAAAAAAAATCTCATAATGTTTTAAGTAAGTTTATGATTTTATGTTGAACCATGTTCACAGCCATCCCAGGCTGCATGCAGCCCACGGGCCATGGCTTGGACACCCCTGGTCTTATAGAACAAAAAGCAAGTCCTAGGTGCAAGGAGCTATAGGTAGACAGATACCAAGCAAATTCACCAAACCCCTCATTTCTACCTGGCAAGATTCCCCTGCTCTTTCAAAGTCCAATTCAACACCCAATTTTCCAACAGATGGGATTAACCATTCCTTCACCAGTGGCCACAGAACATTATAACACAGCACCATGTAGGAACTATTTGTGAACATGTGCCCCTTAACTATGAGCCTTCTTTGTGCTTGAGACTTCCTGATTAATAGGTCAGGCACCTGCCCACCATCAGCCTGGAGGTGGGGAGGAAAGGCCGTGGCCAAGGAGGCCTACGAGAATGCAGGATGTCACTGCCACCTTCCCTGGATTTCTCAACAACTCGACTCCATGAAGCCCACTGGCCTTTTGGTCTAGTCACCTCATCCCTTGCCCTGATCCAGGTTCCCTCTGTATTCCCCACTTACCACTTGCGCTTCATGTAGGCTGCAGCTCGGTTTCCATACAGCATGGCATTGTGAGGGGCCCTCTGCACAGCCTTGCTGTAAAGCTGAATGGCCTGGGTCCACTGCTGGCAAGCAAAAGCCTCATTGGCTTGCTGTTTCACACGTTCCAGGTATGGGGGAAGCTCTACTTGGGGACTGCAGGAGAAACAAAACCAAGTCACACCAGTCAAAGAAGGTCAGAGCAGCCCCTCAGAATGTTTATATCCTAGTCTGAGACCCACTCAGGTTTTCTTGGCCCCTGGGATTTGCACTGCCACCTAAAATAGGTGACTGCTCCTATACCGGCCTGGGTTATTACCTATTACCACAATAGAGAATTGGAATCATCCCAAATACTCTGAACCAGTAAAAAGATGGGCAGAAATGAAGCTGCTTGGATAAATATATATATATATATATTTTGGAGACAGAGCCTCAAGCTGTCCCCCTGGGTAGAGTGCCGTGGCATTACAGCTCACAGCAACCTCCAACTCCTGGGCTCAAGCAAGTCTCCTGCCTCCGCCTCCCAAGTAGCTGGGACCACAGGTGCCCGCCACAACGCCCGGCTATTTTTTTTTGGTTGCAGCCGTCATTGTTGTTTGGCGGGTCCGGGCTGGGGATTCGAACCCACCACCTTAGGTGTACGTAGCTGGCGCCTTAGCTGGTTGAGCTATAAGCCTGGTGGTAGATTCTTTACTCTGAATTTCACAGTGTTATCTGGCCACCAGGCAGGAGGGTGGAAGGGCTCTGAGATGGGGTCTTTGTGCCATTCATTCTCTGTGGGGACCACTTCCAAGTGATGCCTCCAAAAGTTTTTCTTGTAGGGTGGGGAAGGATGCAGCCATCTCTGGAAAGCTCAGTTATGGTAGATACTTCTTGAGTCCTCCCCTGTGCTGGGCAGGGTGCCCAACACCATTGACACTTCCAGGAAGAAGCCCAGTGGATGGAAAAGCCCTGGGCTGATGTGGCCAAAGCCCTGCATGTGAGGGAGAGAGAAGTGGGCTGCAAGGGGCCAGATCAGGAAGGGCCCACAGGCCAGCATGAGGAGCTCAGACTTGACTTCAACACCGTGCAGACCTGTCACTAGGTTTTCAATGACAGCAGCCTTGATCTGATTGACTGGCTGATCTGAGGAGTAGCACATGGTAGTGATGAGTTGGGATTATGAAGACAGGCAGGCCAGTGTTCAGATTCCAACTCTACCTCCTCCTAGCATCTCGAGGGTGGGCTTGTTATATCGAAGCCTTTGCTTCCTTGGAAACTAGTACCTGCCATCCTGCCTCAAGCAGGGTGAGGCACACAGAGCTTTTAGCACAGTGCCTATCAAAAGACTGCCGTATTTGATTTGGGTAAAACCTAACTTGAAAAGCATTTCAACTCTCTTTTTTGTTATCATTTTGACTGACAGATCTAGGATTCACCTGTGCACCTTTCAACTTGCTCAACTTATTGGTATTGCTGGGAGGGCTTCATTTGTTTCTATCTGCACGAATTTTATATCTTGTAATTTTTGTGTATCTCAGAAGTTTATATAGACCCACATATTAAGCAGTAAAAGTTGACATTAGCTCATGTTGCTACTAGTGGGATGATTTTTTTCCTGAACTTTTTCCTTCTGAAACTGTCACTTCCTCCAACAAATGTGTATTATGTTTATAACCAGGGAGAAAAGTTTCACAGAAGTGTAGGCTCAAACAAAAGATACCCAGAATGTTTGTTGCTTGAAAATATTTTCATCTGAACTGCTGCTAATCGAATCAAGAACTACCAATCTTCCTTACGGAAACACTTTTTATAGGCTGCCATTAACCCACATGTGGTTAGCACATTAGCAATAGCTTCTCCATAAATGCTATTTGACATTTCTGGATGCACAAAAAGGTCCTATTACTATGTCTGTTCCCAGTTAGTGACAGCTTTCCAGTGTATTCTCCCTCACAATAGAACAGTACAGAGCCGAGCACCACATCCAGCCCGTGACTCCATCATGGATCAGCCCACGATAGACTGTAGCTGGGACACCCAGTTTGGCCAGATTTGACTTCAATGTTGCAAAGGCCTCATTTTATCCTTTATGTGGAGGAGAGTCCCAGGGATGGTTACAGCTTGGACACAGACCACATGTGAGGGTGGGACAGACAGAGGAAGAGCCTGCTCTAATTAGTAACATTTGCCCTGAATATGTCAAAGCTTCTCTCTTCCACCCCCAATTCCAATTGGTTGTGTAGTGAAACTTTAGGGCCTGCTCTGTCCAGCAGATATGAGAATGGCAGTGTGATTCCAATTTAAGGGCAATACTCTGGGAGCGGTTTTCTGTCTTGGAAGTAGTCTGTGTTATCAAAGGATGAGTGGCGCTGGATGAGTGAGTACTGGGGAAGCACATTTTCAATAACAAAGCAAAGGGTGTTCTGGAGTTTAAGTATTTACTTGACACTGATGTTGGATAGGATGGCGTGGGCTGTGATATTTCCTTGCCTTATCTGGACGTTTTTAGAAGGCACAGGATATGACTTGGCTTTGGTCATTCAATTTCCAAGGGATGGCTCAACAACACAGAGGAATCTGACTCCTAATGGTTAAGCACAGAGTGAACCTGTAATAGATTTTCAGAAACTCTTGAAAAACAATAATGTGAGCGCTGCTACTGTCTTTGGATTGGTACAGTTACAGTTTCCCTTGTCTGCCCGTAAAAAAGATGACAGGCAATAGTAGCAGAATAACGAATTGTATAATAAAACCAATGTCTAGCCTTGTATGCTGTGCACAGTAGGTGCTCAATAAGACTGAATGAATGAACCTGAGGGTCCCAGGCATAAAGATGCAAATGAAAAATCAGCATGGCTCTGTCATTAAAGGAGTGAGGTTGCCTTGGGCAAGTTGCTTCAACCAACTTCTCAGCCATTCCAGTTTTAACACCAGATGCAGTATTTTGGGGGTTCGGTGGAAATTAAAATACTCCAAACATACTGGTTTGTAAATCTTCACCATTTTTTTTCTGTCCTGAGCTAGCCTTACACATACTGCTGAAAGCATGGAGGTTATCAATATATATCTGGCTATGATGATGGAGATAAGCTTTCGAAGACGACTATTAATCAAATTGGTATGAATAATGTATTAGCATTATCTGGATTAAAGCTATCCCACCACCGGTATCCTGTAGCTTGCTGGTCTAGATGGACTGCTTGATAAAAATGAACAGCTAAGCCTGATGTTTCAGATGAAACTGAAACGATATTCTAATTAAAAGTATTAAGGAGGCTGTTCCACCTTGGTGGTTCAAGCTTTCTGTTTCAGCATCAGCCACTTTAATCAAAGGGGAGCCCAGTGGTGTATTCACCTCCAGGAAGACTGGTCACAGAAGCATGGCCCTTCACCTTACGGGTTTACGTTGCCGTGAACATGTCTTTAAATTATCCTAGCAGTTTCTATATCTAGTCATGGTGCTATGTGGAATTAGAGAGACCTCTAAATAAACTTTTCCCTCTAGGATCTTAAGTTTGAGATGGGGTTAACAAGGCTTTTATTCACTCATTCAATAAATAAATACTTACTGGGTGCCTCCTGTATGGCAGACACGATCTGAGCATGAGGAATAAAACACTGAATGAGTTAGACAAGACCAGCTCTCATGGAGCTTGTATTATGGCAGGGAAGCCAGACAGTACATATAGATAATGACACTGTTGGCGCAGGGATGCTTTAGAGGGTGTCAGAGAAGCTTCTTTGGAGAGGTGGCATTTGGGCAAACAACTGAGGTGTATAGAGATCAGGGACAGCGCAATGCAGGCTGAGATGGGCTCAGGGGCAAAATCCCGAGCTTGCAGGTGGTAGCTGAACAAAGAGTGGAAAAGATCTTGATTACACCACAAAAGTCAAGAGGTGGCCAACTCGAGTTCCCTAAGGAGCTCTCTCTGTGTTTCAAAGGCTAAAAAACACTTTCGAGACTGGCTGGGGCATCCTGCATCATCTCCAAGTCAATCCCAATTCCCTTCTGATCTACTTAGGTTACTCCATGAAACTAAGTCTGGAGATCACTGAAATTGTAGCTTCCCTTTCCTTCCTGGTTACATCATCTGAACATAATACAGGGCTGGGCATGGTGGCTCTTGACTGTAATCCTAGCACTCTGGGAGGCCCAGGTGGGAGGACTGATTGAACTCAGGAGTTCAAAACCAGTCTGAACAAGAGTGAGACCCTCATCTCTGTTAAAAACAGAAAAACTAGCCAAGCTTTGTGGCAGGCACCTGTAGTCCCAGCTATTCCGGAGGATTGCTTGAACTCAGGGGTTTGAGGTTACCGTGTGCTAGACTAACACCACTGCCCTCTAGCCTGGGCAATAGAGTGAGACTCTGTCTCACAAATAATACAATTCAAAAGCAAAATAAAAGAAAACAAAAGCACAATATAGGTGACAGCAGGTTCACAGCCGGGATAGGATGCTACTGATGAATCACCTGGGAAATTAAGACACCAGATAAAGGAAAGAGCCTTCTTTGGATATCTGTTTTTTCTTAATTGCTTACAGGAAGATCTAGAGCAGGTGTTCAGGGCCTGAAAATTTATGGGTAATTATTTGGCTGTTCAACCCTGGGGTGCATTTGAGTGTAATCCCTTTAACTCTAAGCAGTTTTACAATAACAGGGACTTGACACTTACCTAAATATGATCATTTTGTGTGCTTTAAAAGAGAGAACATCTGTTTTTCTCTGTGCATTTGCTTCAATAATATCCCAACACACTCATATATATTTTCCGCATATATAAAATCCGTGGAACTAGTTGTTCTTTGAAAGGTGCTGACTTTGGTCTAATCCCATTGAGATGATGAGTGGTGTACGGAGATTGGTCCCCTTTCTCAACATAGCCTGATGCTCCTGAAATCGAACCCAGTAGTTGGAACAAACCAGAATGGAGCCTAAAGACAGACTGTTGACTATTTTGAGGCAGCAAGGATGATGGGTATGTGCTGTTCTTGTACACTGGACCTGCTTTAGGAAACTCACCCTCTCAGCAGTGGAGTTATTTTATTAGCCTTCGTGAACTGACCAGATGATTCTCCAGATTCAGACATCTGAAACAGCACTGGTGGGGCACTCCAGCTGACGCATTTCTAGCCTAGGCCTCCTGCGTTACCACCACCTCAGAATTTAGGATGGCCGTTTGTCCCAAAACCACCAGGTTCACTTTATGAGATGGTGCTATGAACAAAAGACCAGATGTCTGGTATGGGTTCAGAACATCTGTGATAACCGTTCAAAAGATGGAGATGATGAGCGGTGGATGGAGAATGTCTCTACTTTGGTTTTCTCAGAAATAAACAGCTAATGTCTCCTGGGCCTAATGGCTGTGAGGCTTATAAGACCAGGTGGGGTGGTGACTTTGATTTTGCATTTCTAGCAGCAAACAGTGTATGTCATGTAACGGAGACTCAGAAAACGAGAAGAATTAAAAATGAGCATGGCTGCAGCCTCCTGGCACCAAAGGTCTCACTTAAAATGTCTGACTAGTTTTCTAAACATTTGCATTCTTTGTCTCTGCTTTCACTCACAGAAAGAAGCGGCGGTAGGAGCACAGCGTCACATGTGCTCAGCCCTTCTCTGCCCATGATAAGTTTATTCTTGAGGGGCAGTGTGGACAGTATTAATGACTTGTGGGTACATCCCTACACTATAGTGAATGAAATGCTCGGCCAAAGCCTTGCTGGTGTGACTCACGAGAACACCAGGGAATGGTAGCTTGCGTTTCTTTACCTGGGTCAGTGGCCTCCGTCTAGGTCAGGGAGCCTCTGCCTTTAATGTACATTGAGGCACCCAGGGGACCTTGCTGAAGTGCAGACTCTCTCTCTGCAGCTCCGGAGGCCAGGGTTCTGCAGTCCCTCCCTCTCCTGGGTGAGGCTGGGCTGCTGGTCCATGGCCTGTGCTTCGCATACCAAGGTTCTAGGGAATGGGTTCTGAGCGGCCTGCTCCTACCGAAAACTAGACACGGTCAGGTAGTTTATGCTGATAAAGTTACTTCCTTTAGGGAGAAAGACTCAGTTTGGTTGGTCTAACACTTCTTTAATACAATCTAATCTCCTTAGAAAGAGAGAGAGAGCAGGAGGTAGAGGCCCCAGGCTCCCAGCCCTCAGTGGGCACCAGGGTTTAATAACACTGTCTGTGGCCACTGCGTTTAATTGCGTGGGACTTTGTACTGATGGTGATCAATGCTGACTTTCTCCTTGAGGCAATGGTGTGGTGTTTCCTTTAAAATAAAATTACCTTAGTTGAAATAAGTTGAGCTGAAGGGAAATAGAAAGCAGATAACAATTCTGGCGATATTTAGATATGATAGAAAATTATAAATAGAAAGGCCCAAATTGGGCAGATTCTGTGGGGGCTCGGTGAGTCTCCTGAAACTATATGCAAGCACTTAGAGACAGGGGCACATTTTCCCCAGGGAGAGACTGGAGCTTCCATCAGATTCTCAAAGGTATAAGAAACTAAGAAAAAAAAAAAAAGAACTAAAAAAATCCACTGGTATAAAGTTTAAAAAAGTAAAGACTAGAAAGTCTATAGTACTTCTTAAATCTAGCCAGAGATGTTTGACAGCTTTTTAAAAGAACTCTACTTTATCATTATTACATCATCAAAAAAGCAGTGTCACCCCACACAGATTATTCAACAGCCCCCTTTTTGCAGAGTAGTATTTTTTTTCTACCAGTGTTCCAGAGAACTATAGGCTGAGGGAATATGAACAGGTAGTTGGTCAGAGAGGTGTGAGAAATTCTGCCTCCCGTACCCACTCTACTCCCCCAGGAGATTTACCACACCAATCAAACAGTCACGGGCCTGAGAAGTCCTTTAACAGCCCTGTTTAGTTTTGTTCAATCTGGTGTTTCCCAAATGCCTTTGATCACGAACCCCCCGTGAAAAAGAATGTGTATTAACTGCTTGAAGAACAAGCGTCTTGAAGGAGTCACAGCTGCTTCATAAACTAGTCCTGAACTTGGGGAGACAGGACAATGTAAATAAGAGGCAGAATCCTTGTATTTTTTGGAACTGACAAGGTTATGTTTCCTGGAGTAATTACCGATGGCAAGAGCTTTGGTCGTTGGTTGAGAAGGCAAGCACAGTCAACAGTTTTTATAGTAGGGATAATTGCTATTCCTGTTCAGACCTGATACACTGAGGGAAAAATTTCAATTTTCAAAAAATTGTCATTGAGTCAATCTTTAACCATATCAGGCTGTAGGTGAGCAGTGAAGTTATCATTTACACACTTGTAGTGGTCGTCCTCTTTTGTTTTGAAATGAGAATGATTGTTAACATTGAGGAACACCGCTGTTATCTACTATTCAGCTGCTCACACTGCACGGCACCTACTGCCACTAAACAACTTACCAGCTTCAACAGTATCCTTAGGGCACCCCATGTTACATAACAGTTGGCTGTGAGATTGCATAAAATATTGGCTGACCTTTCGATGGTGCTGAAGGGCTTACCTGTCAACATCAGGTGTCTTTGAAAAAGGTGCCTATTGCCTTGTTTTGTAAAATCAATTTTCAAAAATACTCTTGTGTTTTTTGAAAACATGCTGAAATATGAAGCAGTATTTCCCCCCAAATATAAATACCTCACAGCAGTTGGTGTTTCTCTATAGTCTGTCGCTCTTATTAAAAGGAAAATCCGTTGGTGACCTGGTGTCCTCTAAATATTTTAAAATTTAGGAGAGGCCAATTTGACATATGGCATCTTGGAATCTTGAGTCATATGTGGCCTCAAGTAACATTTAAGGAGGGTAATGGAGGATTTGTTTAGTTTCTTCAAGATCAGTGTTAGAAAATTTGAAGGAAGTGAATCAGCGGGCAAACCCTTTCTGTTGAGGGGGGGCTAGCGTTCACTCTCGTAATCTGTCTACCTCTTCCTGAGCATCTGCCTTTGAGTAGAAAGTGCTGATATAAAGGGTAGAAAGGTGAGGAGGCTTATGTTACTGTGCTTCCCCGAAAATAAGACCTACCCCAAAAATAAGCCTAGCAGGATTTCTATGCATTTGTTGAATATAAGCCCTACCCTGATAATAAAACCTAGTGATGGGTCTTATTAGTGACCCTAGTGATGCACTTTGGCACAGAGCCGTAAGGAAGGCTGGAATACCTTTTATCTGCCACAGCTCCTTTCTCCAAGCCATTCGCACTTGCACGGGTGTGTGTGGGGTAACCTCAGTCACAGGCATCCTGTTGCACACATGCGAATGGCTAGGGGAAAGGAGTTCATGCTTCACTAGCACCAGCCCCACCAACAAGTTCGGCTCCCCCTGTCAGGTTCTAGAAGATGACTTAACTGTATTTGAATAAATGTAGATTGTTGTATTATACTTAATAAAAATAAGTCATCCCCTGAAAATAAGTCCTAGTGTGTCTTCTTGAGAAAAAATAAATATAAGACAGTGTCTTATTTTTGGGAAAACATGGTAGTTACCAGAATGTATGGACTATGTGGATTCAGAGGTTGACAACATGGTTTATTGTCCTCTCTCTGAAGTGATTGAGATTTTTTAAAAATCCAAAGGGACCTGATGATTAAGCTCCATTTTGAAGGGGAAGAAAAGGCTCAGTTGTGCCTTTCCATTGGCGTGGTTTTGCTTTTTTTTGAGCCAGAGTTTCACTCTGTTGCCCTGGGTGGAGTGCTGTGGTGTCATCCTAGCTTATAGCAACCTCAAACTCTTGGGCTCAAGTGATTAGCCTCCTGAAAAGCTGGGACTACAGGCACCCACTGGCTAGCCTTTTTCTATTTTTAGTAGAGACGGGGTCTTGCTCTTGCTCAGGCTAGTCTTGAACTCTGGAGCTCAAAGGATCCACTCAGATTGCTAGGATGACAGGCCTGAGCCACCACACCCAGTGGTTCTGCTTTTGGTATTTTCCATCAGCATTCATAAACTGAATCTATGCTGACATAGAACTTATTAGGCATCATTGTTCTTAATGATGCCTAGAATGAGGCAAGCATGTTCTTCCTACCTCCAGCTCCAGCTCCTCCCTGTCCATCTCCTGGTGGATGTCCCCAATGTAGTCATTTGGATCGTAGTATTCGTGGGCAGAGGAATGCCTGAAAAGAGATGCAAGATCTTTAAGGCCCAACTGTTAGTATCAGTACCCACTTCACCCACTGTCAAGCCCAGCAGCAGCATCCCCCAATTTCCCAGTGTGTGTGGGCCTTCCTCTGCTCGGGGCTTTCAGCACTGTCAGGATCACATTTCCACCATTTGCTGTAAAGTCCATTTCCCCAGAAGGAGTGAGTTAAGATGCAGGGTGAGGACTGGATGGGCTATGTTATTTCCAGAGCCTCGCCAGCCATGTGATTCAGTGTGAGCCTGCCAGCCATGTGATTCAATGTGACCAATTTTTAACTCCATCTCCCGGCAGGAGACAGGCCCATATTTACCACTTAATTGCTTCATCGTTTCTCTGGAGGGAAACAGGCTTGACACTCAAATATATGTGGTGGCCTCTGAGATCCGTACAGAAGGCTATGACTGGAAACTGCTGAACTTTTTGACTGTGCACACAATAAGAAATATGTTTGAGGGCAGTGCCTGTGGCTCAGTGGGTAGGGTGCTGGCCCCATATACCAAGAGTGGCAGGTTCAAACCCGGCCCTGGCCAAACTGCAACCAAAAAATAGCCAGGGGTTGTGGTGGGTGCCTGTAGTCCCAGCTACTTGGGAGGCTGAGGCAAGAGAATTGGAGGTTGCTGTGAGTTGTGATGCCACCGCACTGTACTGAGGATGATAAAGTGAGACTCTGTCTCTAAAAAAAAAAAAAAAGAAGTCTGTTTGACATGACATCCCAGCATGCACATGCATGGTGGTAATATCTGCATACGTGGCAGGTGTGTATGCACATTTACACACACATTCTGCAGAAGCTTGTGTTTCCCCAGGTCAACATAGGTGAACACAGGTCACAGAACTCACTACCTCTCTGGAGATGTTATTAATGGGAATTACAACATGCTTAATCAGTGGCTCTGAAAAGAGCTTAGAGTCCATGGGGCTAGATGCAGATGGAAAGTCAGCCTCTGGCCATTGGCTGGGGACATAAGCCTTCACGGTCTCAAAGATCAGCACAGCAATCAGTGAGCTGTCTTCCCTCCTTTGCACTTAGTTTTGAAATAGCAGATCAGCTGTGAGTGGTCATTCAAACAAGGGCTGGCTTTTAATCTTTCTGGACCCATCAGACAAATATTCTGCCTGCACTTGAGGGCCTTTTAGTGCTGAGGGTTCTGTTGGAAGGTCTGAGCTTTCAAGCATCAACTTCACACTCCACATTCAATCTCGAGGCACGGAGCTCGCTCTCTCTGGCTGTTGTCTGACCTCTGGACTCTTCTGACATTTCGCAAATCACCCCCTGGGGATAAGTCATGTCATGTTAACTAGACTTAAGAGGAAATGAGGGGTTGGGCTTCTAAAAAGCCTGTCATTGTGACAGTTCAACATTTGAGAGTCAGGAGTAGCCTTAGAGGCCTCATCAATAACACGAGGCCGTTTTGTTCTATAATGTCAGATGAATGGTTTGAATCATCATAGTCAGTGAGTCAGCCAGTTGTTTCAGAGGATCAGCTGGGCTGGGGCCCTAGAGTGTCTGAGCAAGAGCTGGCTGGGTCTGGAGGTCCAACAGACCTGTCTTTCCCTCCAGGCACTGGCAACTTAACATGGGTGTAACTGGTGAGTCTGCAGTGCCTCATCCGTCTAAAAGGGACGGTGGTGAGAAATAAAGGAGATAGTTCATTGTGCACTGTGAGTGAATGGCAGATGGATGCCCTATCCTCCATCTTTACATCCTATTAGCTGTGGCTGAATTTACTTTGTCAAGCCTGGGCCTTGATGACAGCTAACTACTAAAACCATGGGCTGAAAGGCAGGCCTTTATCTGGAATGAGACCAAACCACAGGAAATGTGTTCACTTCAGCTATCCTGTTACTAGTAGAAATCCAACAGGTATTGCTCAGATACAGAGGTTTTCCTGTAGGATGGGCCTACGACGGGAAGAGATAGGGGAGACCCTAATGTCCTAGAGAGACTTTTGCCTTCAGATGTGCAAAGTCACATACAAAAAGCTACATTAAATTGGACCTCTTTTAAGCCAGTGGTCTACTTCAGAAAGTTTCTGGACCTTCATTCTTTTCCTGAATACTTTACATCAGTCACACAATTGATTTTTGGCACTACGATTTATTGAGTGCTCACTGTATGCCACGCTGAGGACATTCCACATCTTCTTTCCTTTAATCCGTCAGTGATCCTATGAGACTGATGCTATTACTATCCCCATTTAATATAGGGAAAACACGGACCAAGAAACTAAAGTAAATTATCGTGCCTAAGTTACTCAGCTAGCAATTAGTCTGAGCATCAAGTTAGTCTGATTTGAAGGCTCTGAGTTACTCGTCTGTGGTAGACAGTAAAGTCAGGGAAGAGCCCCATGTAAAGAAGTTGGTGTGGTATGCTGAAGCACAGCTGTTACTTAACGGGCATGTGCAGGGCTTATATGAGGCATGTGTGGGCTTATTACATAGATGCAGGCTTGAAATGAGACCCAAGAAAGCTGCACACACAAGCTTCAGGGCTCTCTGTCACCACACGACTTACTTTGTTGTCTATTTAAAGGAACAATCAGCATTCCCTCTAGTAATGACTACAGAATCTTCACATTACCATTTGGGGTGATTAAATTTTATTCTGGAACAACTTTTACAACATTTGTAAGTAATTTTGTTCTTAGAATATAATTTGAATAACTCCGCTCCAGGGTTATAATAAAGTCATTAATATGTCAGGGCGGTTTTGAGCAGGATTCGATTTACAGCCTCTATAAACAATAAAGTTAAACATGAGCAACTTGGAGGAAAATTATGAGGCGCATTAATTTTTTTCACCCCATGGAAGGGGAAAGAAAACCCAATTTACACCATGTTTCTTTACCCTGCTTAACACATTAGTGATTCGAGATCTCGGGACTTACTCTTCTGGCAGGAGATAGGGATCGAGCACGGGCGGGCTGGGAGAGGACAACTTTGCGAGAGCCATGATGTGTTCAAAGGTGATGTCCGTTTGGGTTCCTGCGTCCACCAGCTGTGACTCTGAAGGAGGTGTGAACATTTTTGTCCTCGGCGTTCTCCTCAACACCTGTACCACAATGGGCTCCTTGGCTGTCTTGAACGCTTCCACAGCCTGATCATGAGTCGCCCTGGATAAGTCTTTGCCGTTGACCTGTTGAAAAATATGGAGGGTGGGATAAGATTATAATCAGAAACTGCAAAGATGGATACCTGGATTGATGGCTTTCACGGGTAAGCAGGCAACAGAGCTCACGGTGGTGTCAGGGAACCTCAGTTCTCCGGCTGGCTTAAAGAAGGCCTGGTGGGAAGAGGGTGAGTTTGGAGGTAGACAGATCTGCCATTAAATAATAAATCTCACAGCAGGGAATCCTGGGCTTCCTACTGAAATGTCTTTAACACAATTTCATCACTTGCTAATCTCGTCTGTGAAAGAAAAGACCAGCCTTGGGCTCAGAGCCATTATCAGCCAACAACAGCTAACTAGGAATTAATTACATTGTTATGTTTTAATGGTGTGTGTTTTTGCCAGTTTGTGTCAGATGATACTAGCTTTTCTTTTGTGGAAGTGATAGGAGGTTTTCCTTTCAAAATTAATCCATTGGCTTTCTTCTCTTTTTAAAAAAGTCAATTGAAAATGTTAAGTAAATGATAGGTTAGGCCATATGCGGATATGGCAAACATTATAAAGAAATGCACCTACGATGCATTTTACAAGGGTACACGTCAAATCTACTGAGTGTAGAGCATAAATGCCTTAACACAATAATTAAGAAAGTGTGGTGAAGGCTATGTTAACCAGTTTGTTGTATTTCAAATTGTATATAAAACCAGCACAGTATATCCCATTAATGTACACAGCTATGATTTAATAAAGAAAAAAAAAAGAAATGCAAATGGGGAATGTTTAGAGTAACAACAACTGGCCTAACTGCTGTTTTGTTTCCCACCGAGTGTAGTACTCTGTGCTTGTTGCACCTCCAAATCCTGTACGGAAGATGCCTCTCGCCAGTTCTCCCATCACAGTCCTGTTGAGAGGACCAAATGTAGGACCCTCTGCAGCTGCCAATGAACCTCATGAGATAACTTTACTAGTCTCTGGCGGGGGTGGGGGGTTCAGGATACCACGTGCTGTATTCAGGATTCTCTCCAGTGCTGCCATCAAAACTAAAACAGCCATCATTTCCCTACATAGCTTTGTGAGATGAATTAGAAAACAGAATCTTATTTCTAAGAATTGAAGTCCTTCCAAATGACATGGCTGTCCAAAATATTTAATTTATATTCTCTCTTCCCCATAAAAGAAAGGACTTTTGTTCAGGTAGCTATGTTATAGAAAGATAGGTAACATGATCAGACTGCATGAAACTTATCGGACTCTGGACTGTGTTAATGGGATTTCCTCAAGTGGCTGGTTGGCTTTTCAAAATCAAATATAAAAGTATGGTATAAAGAATTCTGTCTCACTGAATCCAAGTCTTCAGCATTTATTTATAAATGTTGAAATGAACACTGAACCATAGCCTCTTCCCGTCTCACATCCACATTCTCCTAGCCTCCTAAGTATTTTGGACTTCAAAGCACACTGACAATTAGGTCCATCCTCTGAGACAGAATACTTCAGTTTCTCTCTAAGCAGCACACAAGTATTGATTGTGTAGCTACTTTTTCCTCTTTTCTTCTAAACCCTTTCACTCTGGCCCTAGGGGCCTACCACTGTTAGGTTGAAGTCTGCTGTAAACCACAAATGGGGTAAGGAATAGATGTCAGGGTCTTTCCTTTTAATAAAGCCCAAACGAATCACACCAGTGGAGGTTGTTAATGATTTGGATTTAGTCCACTTAAGTAATTCACTTGTATCATGAGGGAGTTGGGCAGAACAACAGCTCTGGGTCACAAAATGACTCAAGTGCATCAGGAAATAAGAGACTGTCTGAACCACCCAACTTTTAAAGCCCCAGTCCTGGAGAACTGGGAATGGGCAGGATCTAACACTAGGAATGGTCTTGGTGCTGCTGCATGTAAGCAAAGAATAAAAGGACACCAAGGAATTCTCTTTTTCCCAAACAGTTGACCTTGGTGAGCTCTTACTTAGAGCCTAGAATGCCCAGGGCTTGGGATGGGCAGGAGCCAGGTGGGAAGGTGAGGATGAAAAGCAACTTGGAGGGCTGTGAAATTCATGATGGGTCACAACTATGTGAGCCATGTTTTCCATTAATGTGTGGCACCAAGAGTCAAAAACACAATAATTGACGATGTAGTAGTGCCTTTGTTCTTGGGAATAAATTGATGGCAGTGTTTAGCACCTTCGGGAGGTGTGGGTGGCCAGGACCAACTGGCCACACTGGTCTCCTGCCGGTGGTGTGCCTTTGGGATGGCTTGCACCAGAGGTTGATTTTACTCACAATAATCTCAGACTTCTGAGTGGTCCTGAGACATGGCAACTTTGTGCTTTCTCTCTTTATGTATACCAGGCCATTTTGCCTAAAGGGGATGAACATGACATTTTCTTACTGTGTATTTTTTTCCTCTTTAACTTGCTGTTCTCTTCAAGAGGAATACTAAGTGACCAGAGGGTGGGGAATGAGTTAGACTTGGGAGTTTTCTAGCTGTGCTTGCAGGGGAAGCTATGGGCCTTCGCTTTTTATACATACAGTTAGGTCTTACAAACACTACAGGAGGCAACACTGTGCCCTGGGCAGCACGCGCCTTCCTCACCCTGGAGTGCTTTCCCTGTGGGTTCTAACTGGCGTTTGCCTAGCATGGGGGTCTGTTCCTTTGTGTAGGATGGATGTTGGCATGTGCATGCAGTGCAATTCTGGGTGACAGGATAGAAAGGGGGAGTTATTAAAGTGATTTGAGGTTTTCTTCATGCTTCAGATAGGACAGGAGATAGGCTGGCTCTTTTCTGTCTCTGGGCAAGCCATCAGCATGCATTTCTTAGATTTGTGCCAGTAACTTGGGACTATGTAAGGAACTGGCCTTAGAGACCAAGTTTACAGACTGAGTATGGCAGAGCAGAGAAATGGGAAGAACTGGAATCCCTGATAATATTACACGAAGTGAACTAACCAAGCTTAGAACCTCTCAGCCCCAAACTTCTGTTCATAGTTGAACAATACATTCCTTGTATTTTAGGCCCTTTGACTTGGATTGTAACTACCTAGAGCCCAAAGTAAATGCTGCAGATATACCATACAATCAGGTATGAATGTATTCTCATTTATTCCTATAGACATTCTTCTACCTGTGTAAAAGAATTTGTGAAAATGCTGCTCTGATTAGGGGTGCCTCAGCTCATGTTTATAGAAAAGTGAGGGCAACTATTGCTTTACCTGGATTTTATAAGCCCATGCTAGAACCACTGAGTGGATGTTTGTTTAAAGCGTACCTAGAAATTGATGCATGAAGGACCTGCTTGGATCATTCTAAGCCAAGAGGTTCTTGAGGGCAAAGGGCCCCCGTGTGTCATGACGTGCTCAATCACAAGAAAGAGAAAAGCTTTCAGAATGCCTCCTACTTTGGGTTATTATTAAAAGGCACTGGTGCAACCACATTTGGGGCATCGCTGCTGCCCAGGCTGCAGAGGAGAGAGCAGTGGCAACCCCAATGGGAGGCTTGGAACTTTGGAGTGACTGAGAAATGACCTATAAGAAGGTCACTACTGCTTCTGGCTGGGTTCCACAGAAAGGCATTTCTGACAGTTGTGCCAACGACAGTTTTCAATCACACATAGTTCAAATAAACCCCTCCACAAGCTAAGTGACCTTCACCCTCCTCAGGGCTCGGGGTGGATGGCTACTTTGGGATCACGACTAGGGTTGGAATCGTGGCTGTGGGCATTAGGCAGTTTAACTGTTCTGAGACTCAGTTCCCTTATCTGCAAAATAAATATTATAAAGTATAGCTGAGATAATCCACTTATTTGCCTAATATGCCAACAATAAATATTTACAAGATACCAGAAGTGTCCCATTTTCTCAGGAAGAAACAATCTATAAATGAAGGAAGCAAACCCAAACTAGATGGTTGGTCGTAGGGGCCGGTGGTGCACTGAAGGGCCACTTGACTTCCTGGGAAGCTCCCTGCCCATCTTGTTTGTTTTCTAGTCCTTGAATTGGGATTCTCTGGGTGGGGGTGCAGCCGACAAATACTCCAGGGCTTGACCCCCTGCCATACAAGCTTCTTGACAAGGTACTTTAGGGATCATTACATTCTCTTAAAAGACGATGAGATGAGGCGGGAGTTTACTATCCTAGACGATCCATTTTTGCAGCCAAATTTGTTTTGAATTACCTTGTGCACATCACACTTATTACACCACTGTCATCCTGGAATCACATCACTGAGAGACTTAGCGAGGTGATGACTCCACTGCACACTGTCAGCCAACCGAGAATGACAACTTTTATTCTCGGGATTAGCATTGCATTTACATTAGACAAAAACGGCGGCGATGATGGCTGTGATTATAGACGGGGATGCTCACGCGGTGACGTTTGGCCCGGTCAAATTCAATATCATTAACTCGCCCAATTGAGCAGATTGCCTTTAAAACAGTTTATGCAGCTTTAAGACCAAGTAAATGGAATGTTTTGGAAGAAGAAATGCTGATTGCAAACTTTATTATAAATTAAATGCTGAAATTATTCACCTAAAGCTCCAGTTGGTCCCCTGGGACTTAGGTGCAATTACAGTGAAAATCCAATCAGTCAGTCTCAAGGCCAACATCACTACTGTAAATGTGACATGACACTGAGGGACCTTAAAGCGGTCCTTTAGTGTGAGGTCTCCAGAGACAGGACAGAAGATTATGGGGACGGTGTGGAACGAGTCCTTGTTTCCGTTCAAGCTGAGATAACACTGTTGCTGTTCTTGCAGGAGGGACCCGGGGCTGTCTTCGTGGTCAGTCCTCAAAACCGGTGAGGTTTCCATTTGACAGGTAAATTTCACGGGCAACCCATCTGTCTGTCTTTCAGTCATTCTCTCATTCAGCAAGTATTTACTGAAGTTATTTAGTGAAACCAGTTTCCCTCTTGGCTGATAAGATGTTACTGAAAGAAGTTCTTGAGAAAACAATGAGGCAGCAGCGGCAGCGCATGGGAGCCACTTAAGAAATGGTCAGATCTATACTGGTGGGTGGGCGTTTCATCAGACATCTAGTCACCTGGCCCAGGTGGCCAGACTACACACCCTGAAACACTAACTGGGCTGCTGTCTACCTAGAAATACCACTGGCTACACCGCTCTCATACAGTATTGCTTTTTGAAACAGAGGTCCAGACAGCTTTCAAAGTTTTCCCAAACTTAATTGTTATCAGTTCAGAATATTTTAAAATGTAATGTTCCGAAAAAACGTACCATACTTTCTCCAAATTAGAGACTAAGTATTCATTTACAGGGAGACATTTGGTTTCTGAGGATCTGCTTATTACCATCACCTCTATTTCTATTACATGTGCAAATGACCCCTGTATAAGGAACTAATGCAATTTTAAATTCAGCCCACTATAAATTATGCCCCTGGCTAAAATCCAACTTTTATAGGGTTCATTTAATTAAATATAGGGGCAGCAATTTCATTCTGTAAAATATCACACCTATGTTTTCAAACTAATTAAAATTAAGATTCCACTGGAAGCAATAGCTGATAATACACTACACACTGAAAGGTAAGAGGTTTCAAGCCCTGCTGTAGGTTTGCTAAAAAAAAAATAAAAAACTTCATTTAGGAAACTCCTGTCCATCTTAATTTATTTCAAATTTATAGTCTTCTCTAGGGCTTGATGAAAGGAAGGCAACTTATCTGAAGTGTAGGCATTATGGCAGTTAAGGAGGAACGTGAGTCCTCCTGAGCAAGAGGTGTTCAAATTAACGTGTGTACTTCACTTCAGAGACATGTATAGATATGTAGACTACACTTACATAGATCTTAGTTTCTGTGTGGCAGAAACTTAAATCTGCATGGGTACACCTGGGCTCTGGCTGGGAATGGTGGGGAAATGAATTCTGATGTTAAGCCCCCCCCGGTTTGGTATCCCTCCGACCCGAAGCTCCCTTACTCCATTTCCGAGTGTTCTGCACAGGTGACTTTATAGCCTGGATGATTTTGTTGAAATCTTCCCTGTGTCTAACTTAAGAGTCTCACGCTTTAAATCCTTTACTGCTTTCCCAAATATAGAATGTATCTGGCGATCAGCCTCTGAATAGTAAAACTGGTGCTATGTCAAAGAAATAGAAGTTACAAACTTACATGTGCTTGCTTTTAAAAAAGGATTAGTCCTAAAATCAAACACACACACATACACACAACTTCTCAGATATGAATGCCCCCTTAACATCTTGCCTAATCTTTTGAAAACCTTCATGTCATCCCATCAAATACCATTTCAAGTGATGGCATTTTCCATTAAAGTACAGTATACCTGAATAAGTATGCATCTTAAAATTAACATTTTTTTAACGTTTTAACTGTCTCAAAGGTAGTAAAGTAGTAACTCAACATCTTATGGGAAAACCCAGTGGCAAGTTCTTGGAAACAAGGTATTTCTGTATCCGCATCTCCCTACCTTCTGTATCTTCTAAGTCCTTATTTGGAACTTAAAGGCTAAAAATACACATTGTTGTACCTTAAACTTATGAGGTCAAAAATCAGGTTCATAAACTCATCCTAGAGAAAGTATTAGATACCTCACTGTACTTTCTCTAGGATGAGCCCGTGAACTTCATTATTGGACTTCATATAAGGATAAGCTCTGATGGCCATTCCAGAAAAAGTGTTCCAGAATTACTTCGAAGGGTGGACTAGGTGCTGGCATCAGTGCATGGCTTCCCAAGAAGAATCCTTGGAAGGTGACCATAGTGGCCCTCAGCAATGAGGTAGGTAGCACTTTTTTCTAGAATGAGTCTGTGAACCTAACTGTCCAACCTTGTAGATAGGACCATTCCTTGAGATGATCAAAGTGATATCAAGGAAAGTATCCTCTGCTTTGTGGAAAATGGAAAAAATAAGCTCCAGGAAGATTTTGCAGTAGATGTAAAAGAACAAGATGGCCCTGGCTGGGCTCTCCCTGTCTCTGGTTTCTGTACTGTAGGTGACAGGGTGGGGTCTCTTCAAGTGGAAAAAAAGTAACTGACTGCCCTCCCCTCCCATGGAGGAAAGACACAAGAACCACCAAATTTAAAGATCTCATAGATAACCAGAAAATGCTAAGTGGCCTCTTTTTCTTGGACGACTGTCTCTGTCACTCTTTTGAGAACGTCTCTGTAGGACCCCCGCTTACAGTTGCCTGGGCTGAGCTGTGGGCAGAGTACCTAGCCTAGGAGGAGAGTAGAGCACTGAGCTTGAGGCTGTGATGACCCTGAAGAAGGGGTGCCTTCCTCTAACTCACCGAGTGCCAGAAAGGCTGGCAGTGATCCTGCTTCTGGCTGTCGCCAGGTTGGAAGCCCAGGGTAGCAGCAGTTTATGTGATGACTTGGCTTCCAGACATCTGTGCAGAAGCCCTGGACACGTGGAAGGGTCTGTTGTGTGGCCCAGCTACTTCATCTATACACCAAATGGGTTTGCAAACAGTGTTTCCCCGCGTATATCCAGGTTGAACGGTACACGAAATTCTGTGTCAGCAGCTCTGTGCTTCATTAGACACCTTGTCACCCATGAGTGACCAGAATCCCTCACGTAAAATGCTGGAGCTTCTGACACTTCAACCGTAATAAAGCCACAAGTAGCCCAGCACCTCCTCCACATTGCACTCTACTCTGTGCACCTTACACTTGCTCAAGTCATCCTCACACGAGGTAGGTGTAACTGCTGTCACCATTTTACAAATGAACATGAGAGGCACAGGGCACATTTGTATCAGCAGACATTCTGTTCAAGGTGCTGGGGGTTTCACCTTGAATTGGGAGATGCGTGCTATGTTTAGACTATAGAAGATGGCATGCTTCTTTTTACATGTCAACTTTATCGCCTTTAAAAATCCCCTGGCATTATTTCCTACTATAAATGCAAATATAGCCACGAACCAAAGGAAGGAGGTGTGGTTAGGTTTTTGCAACCATCACACCCAAAGCTTATGAAAACCATTTTATTATGTCATTACCATCTCCCTGATGGAAACTTCATATTGGGCCTATAAATGTCCTGAATAAACTTGAATTTGTTAGCTGTTTTCCTCTAAGACTAGTGAGCTGGCTAAAATCTTATTTCTACTCTTAAATCTCTAATCATCACAGAAAAGCGTATGTAGAAAGATTCCTCCATCAACAGAAATTGTCATAGAGAATTTAAAAAGAATGTTAAAAAGATGGAGTGTTTAATGATGATTTATGTTTTGTGTCATCATTTAAGGTTCAAGATTAGGAGAGGATTCTAACTAATATTGCAAGAAGGTGGACAAGCTGGGCCAGGAGTTCTACATTTGATGAGGAGTCATCCTCAAGGTTAAAAGCCTAAGGTCTGAGGGTCAGTTCCTGGGTTTAAGTGTAGGCTGTGTTACTTACATGCCACCTTGGGCAGCTTAGTGCTTTAGTCTTCTTATCTGTAAGGGGTTAATAGTAGGACCTAACTCATGATGTTGTGGCATTATTAGGCTCTGCACAGAAGTAGTAAAGGTTCATGCCTGGTGTATAGTGAGTGCTCAGTGAATTTTACTTATTTATTATCCGTGTTGATTTGAAGAATCAATGTGCCATGTATTGATTGATATGATAAACTGGTGATCAGGGCTCAGTGACCCTGGGTGAGACTGAAAGGGGCTTCGTGTTCTGCCTCGTAGCACATGTGCGACTTTTGATGAATTACTCCACTACGGTGTGCCTCAGTGGCCTCAATTGAAAATGGGGAACATTTAAGGACCTTTAACACATGGGGAAAAAACTAAAAGGTGTTAACTAAAGTAAGCTCTCGCACAGTGCCAGATGTCAGCTGTTGTCATAATTGCCCAAGTTTGTGTCAGTCTCTCACCTCTTCCTGTGCTGCTTCTGGCAGTGAGGTTGTGAAGATCCACTGGACAGAGCTCAGACTCCTGGTTAGCATGTAAACACCATCCTTTATAGAAAATATCAGCCCAGATTTGTGCTCCTAAAAATTCCAGCTGCCAAACTTCAGTAAAAACCATACTCTGAATGAATCACATAAGAACATCCACGAAAAGCATCTTTTCTTACCCCCTGTCTGTGGGAGGGAGCCTTTTCTGGATCCTGGGGCCTCTTAAGGAGGTGACATTTCAGACTGTAGTGCTGGGTGTTTGTAATGTGTCAAACGCTGTGCTAAGTGTTAGACACATCACAAATTTCATCCCATCTCCACAATAGGAAGAGGTCACAGGCGGTGTTATCTCTAAGTTGGGTACCTCGTGTAAGTAGATTTGAACCAAGGTTGCCTGACTTTATAGTACCTGACCTGCGCCATGGAGCAAAGGGAATTTTAGGTGATCACAGGTGGTTATATTGATCCCCAGTGGTGAGAGTATAGTGAGGGGGGGGGCAGTCATAAGGAGGGACAGGTGGAATGCAGTGCTCTGATCACAAGGACAAAGGTCTCTGCCAAAGAAGGACGTTCACTGTACATGCCATGGCAGAAAACTAGGCTTTGACACATAAACCAAGGTGACCAAATCTCCTGACCTTTCCCAGGAACTCCCACTGGGATTGGGATCATGTTTAATAAGGAGTGTGGAGAACACACTAGCTCTTTGGATATTTGCTAACCTACCGGAAATCTATTTTCTTCAATCAGTTCATTTCTTACTTAGTTGTCTCTTCAGATTTCAATGTGATTGTCCTACAAATGTCCTACAGGCACTGTGTGAAGTCCTTGCAGGTGGAACGCCTTTTAAAATAGCACAGTTAGGAAAAAAGTAATGTCAATCATTTCTCAGAGTTGGAAAAGCTCTGAGCAGTAAGAAAACAAGGAACAGTGCAATTTTGTTTGAAGCCCTTGAATCTTAAACAGAAGCAGGGCCAAGAAAGCAAATTTGTACTTTATTTGCCGCTCCTGACAAAAGATTATGAAATTTCCTAGCTGTCTTTAAACAACAAAGGTCAGGTAACGAGAATGCTAGGGAAAAGAAATCAAAGCTAAAGTTGGTTCACTGTAAACAGAATTTCTTGGCTTTTGTGGATTTGTGCTTCATAATTTTAGTATAACCTAAACAAAAAGTGGTTTGACATCTTTTCTGTTCTTTTTTTTTTCAATCCAAAGAAACAGAATTATGTATCACTTATATCAAAACTAATTTTAGCTCCTAAATAGCCAACTAGTTCATCTTACGATTTACACACCATGTGGTAAAACTTTTGTGAAATTGACTGTGATAGGATTCTTGAAGAAAATGCTGTAAATATTAAACTGTGGTCTTAGCAGTTAAAAAAAAAACTCAGTTGAAAAAAGCCTGCCTGGTGCCAGCAGAAAAATGAAACTGCCACTGAGTATCGAGAAACAGCCTGTTTTTTCTTTTGTTTTCTTCCAATAGTGATCATTAGTTGGCTTGTCCATAATCGACATCCTAATTAAATTATGACAGATTTTCTCAAATGCCTCCAATTTTGTAAGCAACATTTCAAAAAAAAATTCCGCACCAGGGATAAACTTAAAAGTACAATTGCAATTTGAAATAGTCCCAAAAGACTAAAGCTACTTGATGGCAGGAATCACATCTTTTATTTCTTTTAATGAATAATGATGTCTAACATTCCCATGTATTTTCTCCGTCCCATGTACTACCATGTTTCCTCGAAAATAAGACACTGTCTTATATTTATTTTTTCTCAAGAAGACACACTAGGGCTTATCTTCAGGGGGTATATTCCTCTCCACTCTGAAATGCATATCTGCATAGCCACGCCCATCACTAGGTCTTATCATCAGGGTAGGGCTTATATTTAACAAATGCATAGAAATCTTGCTAGGGCTTATTTTTTGGGTAGGGCTTACTTTCGGGGAAACAGTATGCTCAAACACTTTGCATCTAATTGCTCATTCATTTGCTTGTTGGTCTAATAACTACCTATTCAGAATGACCACGAGTTCAGTACCCTGCCTGGGGTTGCTAATACAATAGAGTAGTGAGCAAAACCGAACATATGGGAGCTGACCCCAGGGAGTCAGTAGTCTCGTGAAGGAGAAGATGCTGATAATCCTGCTGAGGGAAGGAAAGAGAACTTGGCAGGGCAGGTGATGGCCAGAGGAGGAAGAGATGTTAAGCACAAATCCAAAGAACAAACAGGATTTAACAAGGGAGGAAGAAAGGAGAGCGTATGCCAGACAGAAAGGCATGTGCAAGGGTCCTGTGGTAGGAGAAAACCAGGTGCAATTGAGGGGCTGCTGGTGCCCATGAATGATGAGCAGAGTGAACACCATTATAGGGGTTCAGACAAGAAAGGCACACCATGGTGACTCTTAGAGGCTACAGACAGGACTGTTTTTTTCCGGAGACAGGCTCTTGCTGTGTCATCCAAGCTAGAGTATAGTGGCCAGTGGCATCATTATAGCTCACTGCAATCTTGAACTCCTGGACTCCAGTGATCCTTCCTTAGCCTCCCAAGTAGCTGGGACTACAGGCATGTACTATCATGTCCACCTAATTTTTGTAGAGACAGGGCTGGCTGTGTTGCTCAGGCTGGTCTCAAACTAGTGTCAAGCAATTCTCCTACCTCCCAAAGTGCTAGGATTACAGGTGTGAACCACTGTACCCAGTCAGGACTTGGATTTAATGTTTATTGTATATATGTAAGGTATGAAACACGTTTGGATATGTAGATAGTCGCACTGATGGTCTGAATTAAAATTTCTCAACTTTATGATGGTGTGAAAGCTATACACAGTCACGTATACAAATTGTACTTTGTGTACCCATACAACCATTCTGTTTTCATGCTCAGTGCAATAGTCAAAAAATTACAGGAAATATTCAATACTTTATTATCAAATAGGCTTTGTGTATTGTCCTGTAATCATAGAGCAATCTAATAGGAGAATGATAAAAATTCTCAGCAAGTCAAGGACCTATCTCGCTCCTTATTTCAAGATTTTGAAATTTGGTATTTGTAACTGTATTGAAAATTGAGTAGTATTAGCTACTCTAAGTGTTCTAAGCATGTTTAAAGTGGGCTAGGCCAAACTAGAATGTTTGGTAGGTCAGGTGCATTTTTGAAACGCATTTGGGAGCAAAGTTGGACACTCCAAGGCCCTAGCTTTATCAGGAGGTAGTCCCAGGGTTAAATTAAGGACCATCTGTATATGTATATAATAAAGGGATTAAACTATCAAGTACCAATGGGGGAGGGGTCAAGGGGCTGATCCTACCAATGGGTTTTTCACATCTCTGTTTATTTGGGACAACTGAATGTAAAGAAAGAAACCATCTGTGGGGTGGGGTCTGAGCCCCCCTCCCCTTGGTATGCAGCTATTTAATATAGGTAAGTAAATTAGCATACTTTCTTTTTTCTATTTTTTAAAATTATCAACTATAGTTAGCAAATTTCTAGGATATAACACAGTATTACTAAGAGAGTAGATGTTAGATGTTGCTATCAGAAGTCTAAGAAGACGGGCCCGTGTTCAGTTTTGTATGTCGGGATACACCATTGTGGTAGCTGCTGCAGTGTGAAGAATGGATTGGGAGAGGCTGGGAGGGCAGGTCCTAGCCCAGGAAGAGTAAAGAGATAATGAGGGAGTGAAGCCCTCCTAACTTCACAGGAAGCTGAGTCTCTAGCAGATAAGTGCCTTGTCTAAGGGATATTAGCTATTAAACAGTAGCTCGGCAAGCCTGAACTTCCCCTCTTGACTCCAAATATGGTAGTGAAGCTAAAATACAAGACAATTTGTAAACGCCAAATTTCAAAATCTTGCAATGAGGAGCTGGGTAGGTCCTAGGCTTGTTGAGAATTTTCATCATTCTCCTACTAGACTGCTGTGTGATTGATTACAGGCTCTCCATAATGGGCTCTGGATTCGGTCACTGTTTCTTCTTGGGGGCTTCCCTCACAAGTATTTGGACACTGAGGTTACCACCTGTTGTTGTTCTTGCCCCAACTTATGGTACTATATGTTGCTGGAAACTTCCTATCCTAAGGTTCTGCAATCATGCATCTCTACCTATAATGAGGTCAGAAGCAGAAGGAACGATGTTTTATTCTGCAGATTGGAAAAGCCACTGAATCTTGCATCTCAGCAAGTCTGTGCAAAGTGGGACACATTTCCCAGCCTCAGCTGGGGAAGCTCTACTCATTCACTCCTAAAACTTTTCCTTTTAACTTTCATCATTGGACATCAGTGGTTCAACATGGCATTGTGATGGGTAACTTTCTTCATTTTCATTATGAAAATTTTCATAATCATCTTTTCCCTCTTCTCCTCATGAGGAAAACCGAAGTCTGTGGTTCACAGGACAGCCCTTGGTGCTCAGGATTTCTCAGAGTGGGGAGCAGGAGTCCATATTTTATTCTAGTGAGTTACTGCAATAGAATCATTTTGGAGAGCAGTATTGTGTGTCATGTGGGGTTGGTGAATGCCATTTTATTGCTTAGCTCGTTGACCACAAAATTTTTGTAGTTTAATTTTGTTTGTCCTAAAAGATAACAGAAAAGAAATAAAAACGAGATAAAAGAAATAGAAATGAGCTTGCTGGTGGCAAAAATATGGATCCCCTCGCACAGAACGGCGGAGAGCAACCACAGGAGGATGTAGCTAGATTAAATGTGAATTATTGTGAATTTAGGTTGAGAGGAAAAAGTATTGGCCTCTGTTTTGCTGTGTAGAGACAGAAATTTTATTCAAATTTAGAACTCTAATAAAGGATGGAAAAGTTTTTTTTTCCCTCCTAATAGCTCTATTCTTTTTTCTTTTGAGACCGAGTCTCAAGCTGTTGCTGTGGGTAGAGTGCTATGGTGTAAACAGCTCACAGCAACCTCAAACTGTTGGGCTTAAGCGATTCTCTTGAGTAGCTGGGACTGCAGGTGCCCGGGGATTTATTTATTACTTTTTGGTTGCAGTGGTCATTGTTTTACCTGGCCTGGCTGATTTCGAACCTGCCAGGCTTGGTGTGTGTGGCCGGTGCCCTACCCACTGAGCTACCAGCGTCACCCTAATTTTTAATATGTATAAATACTTTATATAGGAATAAACATGAAAACAATGAATCCCAATGTATCTTTACTGAATTGCCCAAATGTTCATAGTTTGCTGAGACCCTTCTATGCAAACATTCTTTATTACTAGAATGTACACATTCTAAGTAATCTCCACTGAAATATGCAATTACCTAACGGTCACTGGGAGAAATCAGGGCAGAACTTAGGCGAATGAGTGGGAAGAACCGATACTGGAGACATCTATGGTGGCAGACACAGAAACTGGGAAGGTTAAAAACCTTTATGAATCAAAAATAAATTTGTACTTCCTAGTGATTTATAAGTGTGATCTACAAATGGCATGAAAAGAATGATATCCTAGGATATTTATTGCCTGCAAAATGGGAAATAAAATGACTCACTCTCTAGACTTCACAGGCACAGAAGGGCTTTAAAATATGACCACATTATAATAATTGATCCTCACTTTTGTGATTAAATTTAAAAAGCTAAGAATGGCGAAATAATTCCACATTTTAGTTGCACAGAACACCCTGGCATTTAGGAGACCTGTGATGTGTTTGTAGACCCAAACAGACCCACGAGGTTGAAGATGCATGTGGAAAGTCTAAACCCGACCAGATTCACGTGTGCGTGAGTTAACAGGTGGAGGCTGGGAGTCACAGTGAAGAAAACATTACATGCCCACCCAAAGAAACCATGGGGACTTTCTGGGCCTGAGGCTGGCAAATCCTTTCCCACCCTAAAGTCAAGTCCTGACTTCATTTTCTTGTTCTTAGTTTTGGTTACATGGTGCATCACCTTAGGGCAGTGGGTCCCTCAGACCATCTCCCTGACTCTCAGTTGCAGCAGAGGAACACAGAAAAGACGGACACCTTGCCCGTGGATTCCTGGACAAAGCTTATTTCAATGACAAAACAACCCTGGGTACACTGTAGCCCACGAGCACTGGAGTCACTCCAGAGGGTTGGCCTGGCCAGGACACAGTTCTGAAATCTCCCTTCTGTTGTCGAATTGTTGGAATAGTGAAGCAAAAGGGGTTGCTTTTAGTGAGAGGACGGGGAATAAAAATGGTGGCAGGCACACAGTATTTTTAGCATGTGAGCCTGATCCCTATGACAAAAACCTGTAGCACTTTCTAACATGATTTATTAGACATGGGTAGAATTTGCTAGAAACCTACCAGAGCAAATCATCTGGGAAGGAATTAATGAACTGAACCAAAACCCTTGAGAATGCAATTGGAACCTGAGGAAACGTAGGGGTTTTTCTGGTTCCCCCAGAAAGAGGAGTACTCGTATGTGATTTTGATTATGTCAAACATAAGGCTGGAAAAGGAATGGGATAGTTTTTTAAAAGTTATCAGAGGGGTAGGACGTGATGGGGGACATTGATAATTCTGATGCTTAAGTGTAGTTAGCAAGTGTGCCCGGCTGGGTGGAAATGCACTCACGGCTTTGTTTCAGCAAAATGGTGTGTGGGTCTGAGAAATAGAAATGAGCTTGCTGGTGGCAAAAATATGGATCCCCTCGCACAGAACGGCGGAGAGCAGCCACGGGAGGATGCGATGTTTGTCTTCAGTTGCTTTGGGCAGCATAAGTTTTCCTCCTATTGTTTGGGTCAGGGATTTTTCCTTTAAATCTTTTCTTAGTTGAGTTTAAAACCAAGAGTACGAAGCTCTCTAAGCTTTCCTTTGACCTCATTTCATCGTGCCTTAAGGATGAGCTTACTGAAAAACGTGTTTTGCAGCGGTACCATCCGCTAAGTGTGTCCAGAGGAAATCTCTGGCCGCGTCCTTGTCCTAATTGCTATCTGAGGCTCTGCAAACCAGCTCTAGCTGGGGCTTCCATGGGCTACCTCTTATTTATGCGAACATACGACTCTTCTTTTTGAAAATTTGTAATGGGAAAACATATGTTCCCTTCATTAGCTTTTTAGTTTGGAGGGGGATGTGGTTAACATGTTTAATGCCCTTCCAAAAAATTTCTCCCTTTAAATGTATATTGTAGCGTCACACACCACCATCTACACAGCGTTTTTATATGTACTTTCGTAAGTGTTTTCATATGCTGGAGGTTGAGCAGCATGTGTCAAGCATGGGAACAAAGCCTCCTGGAAACAAAGCCCTCTCTGGATAGGAGACAGCATCTGAGACATTTACACAGGAAAGTATAAATGAAATGCTTTCTCCCGAAATCCATGGCTCCTTCTGCCCTGGAGCCTCTGCCTGGCTGATGCTGACTGCTCCCTAGTGAGATGGCTCAGGAAGCCCAGCCTGGCCACTCCATTGGGTCTCAGCCTCTATTTTGTGCCCCTACTTCTTGGTGGGGGCCACCCACCGTGCTGGCCACCAGTGCATTTTCATCTGTGTGGTAAAACTTGGTCCTAGCAGTGCTGTCAACCCAGAGATGGAAAGGGACATCCCCCCTTATTTAATCTGAACCTGAGCCTTTTCTCCATTTCTACCTCTGCTTACTATTTTTAAAAAGCTTTGGTCTTATATACTTCTCCAGAAAGCCCTGTTCCTCACTGTTGCTTTAAAGAAAATGACTTAGCACTAATGATACCCAAGGATGTCCACATAAGCTGGCCTTCCTGGATCTATTCCCATCACTTTACCTGTTCTCTCTGAGACCTTCATCCCTTAATGATGACCCTCCTTGACCTAAGTTTGGAAGCCCAGCTGCTTCCACCTTTTCTAGACTCTTAGAGCTCAACAGACCCCTCGGATACCAAAGTCTGCAAATGCTCACGTCCCTGATATAATGCGGTGCAGTGTTTGCATCGTACCTGTGCACATCCTTCTGTATACTTCAATCCATCTCTAAATTACTTTCAATACCTACACAGCATTTAATTCACATGAATTCAATGTATTATTTGGCATAAGTTTTGCTTTTTGAAATGTTGTGGTATTTTTTTCCCAAATATTTTTTACTTTTGTTGAATTAAAACTATAAATGCACGACCCACAGATCCGGAGGGAAGACTGCATAGCGTAGCACACAGAGCTAACCCCTTGCCATAAAGGTCCTAGACACTGAGGCTCCAGGGCAGAAGGAGCCATGGACGCACACACAGCAGAGCTCACTTGGACACTCCCACACCTGAGGAGAAAGAACCTGGATTCCTGTGCTTTAGAGGAAGAATCTAAGGTTCAGAGACACCTTTTTCACAGCCACTCAGTGGCAGAGCCCTGAAAAGAATCCAAGTCTCTCCCTTTCACAATGATGCTCCGAGAGAAAGGGGGCTCTCTGCAGGCTCTCCCTCTGCATGTTGCCCAGGGAACACAGTTAATTCTGCCCTTAGGAAAACCGGGTGATTACAGAATGGAATCCCTCTCCGGGTTTAACAAAACAAGGTGAACTTCCACTTGAGCAAGACATCACATTGATCCCTCATTTAACCTTTAAAGCGGCAAAATAACCTTCATTTTGCAGAGGAAAAAAAATGAACAGTTTCTGGTTTGGGTCTCTGTATGATGTTTTTAGAGTAGAACCACATTCCTTTGGAACATTCATTATAATTGCATGCTCAATGACATAACTATATAAATGGCATATTTAATTCACCCCATCTCTCTAGAATGTGAGTGCCTTGAGGGCAAGAACTTGCCCTTCTGTCCTATTGCACGATGCCAGGAATGCTGGAGGGGGGGTACCCCCTAAAAGGTGTTGAAGGCTTGAGTGAGGAAACCTGCCCAAGCTCAAGTCTATCACTGAGTCAGCCCTGTGTTATGATTTTGCCTGCCACTTACCGTTGTGTGATCCCAGGAGAGTTAGTCAACTTCTATAACCCTCAGTTTGTCTGCCTAAACTTTAAGGGGTTGTGTGAGAATGCCATGAGATTGTGTATATAACAAGTGCAGGGCAAACAATACCCAGAGCTATTTATCACTGTTAGTATGAGGATAACCAACCCATTGAAAACGTTAGTTGGGGGCTGTCACTATTAATTCAAGGAGAACTCATACAATACTGAAACTCTTTCCTCCTTCCCCTGGCTGTGTCTTAACCATGCTTGGATATGGAGCAGATGTGGTTCTGAAACTCCATGGCCAACTGGAAAAGAATCCACTGACTCTTGTCATTAATTTCTCCTTGGTTGCTTCCTCCCCTTTCCTCTCCGGGGAACAGCCACTTCTCAATTCCAACCCCTGGAGGAACAGGAACAAGAAGTGCAAGTTGACTGGGGAGGGAGAGATTTAGAGGGACATGCTAAACAACTCAAACTTTACATGGCCATGCACTCAGCCCAGTACTGCAGATCTTAGATTTAGAAAGTTGTCAGAGAGAGAAATAATAAAAGAGAAAATACGAAGCCAAGTTTATTAAGGAATTATTCCAACTAGGACCACATCTACGTATGCAGCCAGTGCAACATACAGCGGCCAGTCTGTGAAATTTATAGTATCTGTGTTACAAGTTATCCATGCGGTCATGTCACACTAGATTAAAAGGAAGGTGATGTCAGATACAAAATGCCACTGTGAGTCTGAGAGGAAGGACCTGCTGCTTCTTATCTCCTGACACCATCAGAAATATTGTTATGAAGGATAGCAATTTCTGTGTTTTGAGACTCCCCAAATAGAAAACAGCTGCTTGATAAAAGAAAAATTGGTTCATATTCTTTAGAGTTTTCTTTTATTAAAATGCATGTCACTTCTAATGTTGTGTGCCACAACCACGGACACTCTGGGGCAGGGGAGGGGAATAATTAATTGTCACGTATGGCAAGACAGGGATGTGTCTGTGTTACGGCAAACTGCTAACACACTGGGAGAAAACTGCTATTCTCCCAGATGTCTGGCAAATTAACTCTGTTTTCACTGGGTTAGTGCTGTGCATAGTAAGTGTCTGTCTGCGTTATTTGGTTCACGTGTTATTTGCAAAAACAACAAACTTTATGCCTCTGATTTAAGATTTCTTTAGATAGAAACATGCAACCTTAGAGGAAATGGGTTTACAAAAACATTAGTTCTGTCCCCTTTTATAGCAAATATTATAGGTCAAGAAAATCTTACAGACGCAGAATGCTTTATGTTATGAATAAAATTAAAGCAGTAATTTGTGAAGATCTTCATAGCCAGCCAAGCCCTTTCTTCCCCCATTACTATTTCTCATGTACTTTCCTTTAGAATTTGGGGTAGGGGAGGCTTTTAACATATCCCTTCTTGGGTTTCCTCTTAATATTTTTACTAAATATTGAACATGTTAAAAGATTTCTTATATGTATACATATTTAATTATAAAGAATGCTATAATGAACACCTATAAACCCACCACCCACTTTGAGGCAAAAAAAACCCACCACCAGTTTGTCACCTTGACAAGCTGAACACCAAATGCCTATAGGCCAGCACCAAAAAAGGTAGCCTAGAAAACAAGGTGGCACTGGAGTGAGACCTGCTATACCAGGTGTCAAGAATTATTATCTAACTATAGTGCCCTATAGGGCAACAATTGGTACAGGGTTAACACACTAACCGATGGAACAGAACAGGAAGGCCAAAAACAACCCCAACCGCATAGAGAAACTGCCATTTCCTCTTGCGAGGGAACAGGTCAGCTTTTCTACAACTGGTACTGAAAAAATTCTTATTTATAAAAAATGAAGCTGGACTCCAACATTAATACCATATGTAAAAAAGTAACTGAAAGACAAAATTTATATAAAATGCTCAGAAGAAAATACAGGTGAAAATATTTCCTAACTAAGGTTCAAAAAGCACAAACCATAACGAGAAGTGTATTTCACTATATTACATTAAGGGATTTGGTTCCCTGGAAAACGTCACAGAGAGAATGCAGAGACGAGCCACCAACTGGGAGAAGCTGTTGCCACATGGTGGACTGGCATCCAGCTAAGATTTAAAAAATCCTACAACCCAGAGAAAAGGATGAAAAATCGGATGGAGAAATGGGCAAAGTTTGTGCAGAAACTTCACACACAAAAACTCAAAAATGGCCAATGTACATATGAAAAAAATACTCTATTAATCAGTGTCAAGAAAGTTTGAACCACAGCGCTCACGTGCCTAAATCTTCATATTCACTATATTGAAAAAATTAAGAGGCCAGACTGTACCAAGTGTTGGCAGGAACCAGAAACAACAAACACTTCTCTACCGTGATGGTGGAAAACACTTAGACATTAGCAACGCTAAGGAGGCCTGTACCTTAAATGCTCTCCCTCCCAACCTTTCACTCTTCCATCCCTATTTAATTATCTGTGTATTTTTCAAATGGTGGTCCCCAGGCCAGCAGCATCTAAAATCTACTGGGCGAGGCACAGCAGTGCTTTAACAGGCCCTCTAGGTGATTCTGATGCAAGTTCAAGTTTGAGATTGTGCTAGAGCAGTGGCTCTCAACCTTCTTCATGCCACGGCTCTTTAATACAGTTCCTATGGGTCGCGACCCACAGGTTGAGAACCTCTAGAGTCCAGAGGACTCTTTGTACCTTGAAACTTAAACACAAGATCCCATTCTTTACTAATTTCTACCTTTACAAGCCAAACATCAAATAGAAAAAAAAAAAGAGAGACCGAGAGAATGGCCTTCCTTCCCTGTGAGGGTGGAGAGTAAGGTAAGGGGGGCACTCATCTACTGGGAGACTACACAGACTCATTTAGGGGACAGTTTAGAATCCCTTCTAAGACTTCTACAAATGTCCATCCTCAGGCACAAATCTACTTCTATAAATGTATATTAAGAGAGGCAAAGTGATGTTAATTGTCAGATATAATTAGGCTCCAAATGAAAGCTCCCAGAATGTCGAGTCTGTAAATCCTGCCCTCATGGTGCGAGCTGGACAGCTCTCAGGAGAAAGAGGGCCAGTCCTGCTCAAACTTATTTCCCCCCAAGTTCTGCAAATTAGGAATCATTTGGGCAACAAAGTCCTTCCTAAAAATACATTCTCTTTTGGCAGAAGAATTCTGCCCATCGTCATTCACATTATTGGAAATTAATTACGTTCTCACTACTGTTGTGGAGGGTACATGGTTTAGGAAGATACAGCAGAATTCTAGAGCTTGGGGTAATTTGGAGGAGAAATGTATATGTATCTTACAGACAAAACTTCAATAGCCTTCCATTTTCTACTTGTAAACTAGATATCACAGAACAATTTACTTGAAAAAAGTCCTCAAGCAAAATAAAATATAACTTTTTTCTTGGTATTAACTAACAGATGGTTGGATTTTCAATCTGCATGTAAATGTCGGAGATCTGACTTTGCTGCCTACTCATTCAACACAGACTTGAGAAAAATCTGGCAGGAAGTTTAGGTCACCTAAGAGTTCTCCCTCTTCTATTTTTGGTTTAACTTGAAACAGAGACTCTCTTAACGTCCACCCCATTCACCTGGAGGGCTTGTGAAACCGATTGCTGGGCTCTGCCCTGGAGATTCTGGTTCCGTAGCTCTGGGCAGAGCCTGAGAACCTGCATTTCTCACAGGGTCCCCAGCTGATGGTGATGCTGCCGGTCTGGGACCAGGCTTTGACAACTAATGACTTAGAGGAAACGTCCAGAGACTTTCGGCAGTCAAAAAAGCTGTCTTGCTTTTCTACAACTCAAATCAAGACCATCGTGCAACACAGCGGAACACCAGTGCCAATCATTTCCCCTCACTTGTGCGCTAGTTCCGCTTACCCTTTACCACAAGCCGATGAACATAATCAAATTTGAGAAAAATATTCTTCTAAGCAGGCGATCAGCAGACTAACAAGAGACCCCTTCCCCAGCATTCACCAGTGAACACACAGCTCACGATGCCCTTGGTGAATGAGTGAAGTAGGACAAATCCATTCGTGACCTGTCCCAGGGCAGCACGTGCTGGTCAGCAGCGGCGTTCTACATTTCATCAACATTATGACACCTGCCACATAAAGGAAGGTGATATTGCTAGAAACTGGCTCTGGGGGCTCTGGAGAGTGAAGGCAGCGTTCCCTGCTTAATCCCACACCGGAGAGAATGCAGAGGGTTAGCAGGGCTCTGGTGTGGCCTCGCCCAGAGCTGCTGACTGTACTCTTCTGTGTGCCTGCCCCCGTTTATCCATGACCTTTCCCTGCAATATTAATGAACACAAGAGAACTCATGTGTTAAAGCTGCCGTTTTTCACTTTTCCATATGTTTCCTCTCTGTGCAATGGCAGGTGGGTGACAGGAACACAGAGAGGGACTGTCTTCTACCTTGCGTCCCCACACCCCCTGCCTCATGGCAAGAGGCATCTCTGGAAGCCTGGGATGTGGACTCATGTGTCATTGCTACAAACCTTTTCTAGACCAGAGGGAGACCCACTTGATACATTTCTCATTCAGAACTTAATTTGGTAAACAGGTCCTGGATGGTTACTGGTTACGTGCCAGAACTGGGGTGTCGGAGAACAATGCAAAGTCCCTACCTTCATGGGGCTCATACTTTCCTGTGGGGTAAGAGTATGGAACAGAGAAGTCAACAAGTACAGGAGTTGTGGTAAGTACTAGAAAGGACATAAATAGTGTGCAGAGAGATTAACACAGGAGGGGAGTGAGGGGGTCAGGTACAGTCTCCAGGGAGAGGGACCTTTAAACTCAGTCCTCAAGGATGAGGCGGTAAACCACATTGCAGGTGGAAGGGAATGGCCAGTTCCAAAGTTTGAGAGGGGAAGGACTAAGGTGGTTTCTGGGTATTGAAAGGAGCCCTGTAGGACTAGGGCAGATGACGGTGATGTGAGGTTTATGAGAGAGGTAAGAGGAGGTCAGATCACACAGGCTCCATTAAACAACCGGTCAGGGAGGCAGGGGGCAGGGGGCTGAGCACACTGAGGCTGGTGGGCTGAATGAATGAGAAATGAGTCTTTTGCCTTCTTTGTTCTCCATCCTGACCTTCTGGGTCTAAACTAGAGTTATTTTATTCAACACTTGGTTAGTTCTCTTTCTGGCTTCCTAATAACTATTAATGGTATCCTCATCCGCCACAATACAAAATCCAACACGTTCAGCCAGCCATGTGCTGAGAGTTAAAAGAGTGAGTAGATTGCTGTGGAAATCACAGTGTTAATAGGGAGGCCAAAGTAACATATGATATGGAAATGGGTTGGTGGGAAGTACAGGGCTACGGCAGTGGGCAGGCTCCCTGGGACCACTCAAAAGAGCACCCAAGCTAGGATGGTGGCAAGCACGAAAACGTTTTTATGGTTTCCCAAAGCTGGAGACAGCAGAGAGAGAGATGAGTCCTGGTCCCACCCTAGGCTATTCCCTTGTATTTCTTAGTCAACATAAAGTGGTTTACGATCCATTGTTAAGCAATGAGAAAACAACAGCTAGTGACAGATAAATGCCCATATATTAGGGTAGGCCCTGTACTCAATCAAACGCTCCAGTTTGTTGAGGCAGGAGGAGATGGGCTTGCTATTTCAATACCTGCATTGCCTCAATGAATTCAGAATGTGAAACTGCTTCTAAAACAAAGCTTTCAGAATTGATGAGTTGTTTAAGCAAACACACTGCTGTTTGCAGGAAAACTTTGCCAGGTTCAACACCGCTGTGTGGAGGTCAAGTTTATGTTCATCCAATTAACCATCATTAACTCTGTCCATACTTAATCAAACCATGACCCAGATGATTCTCGGCAGACTCACAATTGCTTTGCTCGACAGGAGTAAATTCATCTAATTGAGTATTGCATGTAGCTAATTAAATATGAAAATAGGATTGTGTAGAGTCAGGTTTACAGACATCTCCATAAACTTGATTCTGATTAGTATGCATGCTAGAAATCTGTGTTTTTCTAGCAACTGGCTAATAGACTGATTTGGTCACAAATCTATATATAGATCGTTTTCTGGGAAGTCACTGTTATTGGGTCAAGTTTTTACTTTTCATAACTAACAACTTTAGTGGCATAAAAGCTACTATGTCTTATATGACTTATGTCTTATATCTTATATGACAGCTCCTGTTAGTAGTGAGAAGCCAAAGGACGTGGGCTTGCTCAAGTCATCCTTCCTTTGGGCTGCCTGGGAAGTGAATGGGAAACTGGTGCTACTCCTGAGCTCACTTATGTCTGCCCACCACTCTCCCCTGATGCGAGAGACCTGAGGCTCCCCTGAAACTCTTCCCATGAGGTGTCAACCAGCACATGGGCTGTCTGAGGATATAGGTAGGATCTTTATGATAGCCCCAAAGAGGCAGAAGTAATTTTAAAAAACTAATGCAAATGTTCCCTATAAAGTTGGTTATCTATTCATTGACACTGCTAGAAAGTATATAAGAAAGGAATTCACAGACTTTGGCATCATAGTGCACATGTGACCCTTTCTCCCTGCCCATCACCTTTATTATTCCTTTGTGTCAGTTTCTTCATCTTTAAAATGGGCATAACAACATCACTTATCTTTTCAGGCTACTGGGCAGACTGGATGGGAAAATGCACAGTAGGCATTCAGCACAGTGCTGGCATGTGGTGAGTGCATGATAAATAAGTGCATGATTGTTGGAGTCAATATTACTATAGTTTTATAAATAAGTTTTCCTTGTCCTCTTGAAAATTTGCATGTAGTTTTAGGGAAATTTCTAGTTTGAAGCTTAAATCCCAACCAGGATTATTTCCTTGTTGCCTGATCAAATCAGCAAAAGTCACCATGACATTAGGAGAGGCGGGGAGAATCAATGATACTCCTGGAATACCACTCCTTTCACCTCCCCTGCCCTCCATCTGAAGAGCTCCCTCAAAGCATCGGTATATTGGCCTTTTGCTTATTTTGGTAGGACAGCTGGGGAGAGGGCTGGTGCTTGGCCTGTGATAGAGTCACCAGCACCAAACAGAGCCACAGAATTTGCCAGACCTACACTACTCCATCCCCATAACCCCGTCACATCACCGCCCTTAGCTCAGTATCAGCTACAGCCCAAGAGTTAGGAGATTCCCTATCCCATCTCCTCCAAAACGTGAGATCTCCTGTGCCAATTAATTTAGCCAAGTAGAGGACTACATGCCTTGATTACCTTAAAGCATCTTCTTTTCTGTATAGTACTTCAGAGCATTTAAAAGTTACTCAGGACAGGCTCAAGTTTTCCTGAGTATGAAGCAACTGCTAATTTAAATTTCAATTTTTGATAGACATAAGTCCCCCTTCCCCCCCAAAAAAAACACCAGTTACCATAAAGGTACAAAGAACTGCTGTACTCAACTGATCTTACAACCCCCAGGGTAGGCAGGAGGCTTCCTCTCCTCTGAAGTGCTTGAGTGTCCCCAAACATCTTGGTGCATCCTTTAATGCATGGTACCAGTCAATGCTATGTCTGCACTCTGCGATGGACTTTAATGACCAGACAACTTCATGTGTTGTTGTTGTTGTTTTTCTAATGTGATTAAAGGTACAATAAGGTATGTGGGCAACAAGAGGCAAAGCCATTGTTCTGCATCATTAAGCTCACAGCAGCCCCAAAAAGAAACCGTAGGCAGCTTGCCAACAGCCCTAATGAAGAGCATCTCTTTGAATTATCTCTGGATGAGGAAAGGATAAAGTCTGAGCCCTGGAATATTTGATCCTCTTTGTGCTGCTGTTACGAGGGCTTACTGAAGCCAGGCGCACTGGACCTTCTGGAACTGTAATTTATGGAAACCTTAATTTCTCTGCTCTAATAAGGCTTTGCATAATAAGAGCGTGAATGCAATTATTAATTCCTGCAAGTGTTTTGTGAATTCCTTTATGCTATGGTTCAAGACTCCCAAAGAATAGGAGAAAGCAGGATTTTACTTAGTTGGCACAAGGGTAATGGGTCTGAAAAGTAGTTTGGGTTTCTTGAAAATAAATCTGCATGGCTTCCTAAATTGCTGACAAAGTGTATTCCAGATGGAAGTCATTTATCAGCAATTTACTGCACGATGCTTTGCCCAGAAGTATTTCCACATAAATTCACCTAGTAAAAAACAAACAAATGGAACCCAGAGATCCCTCTTTTTGGGGCAGGGTGTGTGTGTGGTGGGGACACAAATAAAACAGATTAATAAAAGATAAGTTAACAGAGATTTGCCAGAGGTGTGGTACACTTGCCTTTTGGAGAGTGGTAGAGTAAATGACAGATCCACAACAATGAATGCTAATAAGTTTTGTGCATTGATGGTAAAAAGCAAAGTGAGCTTTTGAACTACCTTTTAACTTTATTCTGTGTACTGTTTGGTCTGCAGCAGTGAAAGTCTGTAACCTACCACCTTGCTCTAGTGATGGTGTCTGTTGTTTCACTTCTGCTCACTGAACTCCTTGAGAACCCCAGCCCAGTGCACGGGATAAGTTAGCAGAATGAAGATTACAACACACCACATGACCACACAGGGATGGGGCCAGATTAGCAGTGGTGGCAGCATTTTTGCCTAAGGTTTCCATCCCCAGCCTCCGTTGAAAGAGACAGGAATCAGAGTCCTGAATGTAAAGACACAGGTCAGAAATGTATTTAAGATGTTTGTTTTTTGAAAGATATGCGCCCCTTTTCACCTAGTGGGGACTGAAAGCCTCAAAAGGCTTAATAAGACCCCTCTCTATGCCTCTGTGTGGAATGCGAACTGACACCTTTTATCCACTCAGGGTCATTTTAACAGTAGGTTTTGTCCATAGAGGTGGCCCAGTCATCACTCCTAGCTGTGTCTCTTTAATGGAACGCGCCCTCTGGTGGCTCATGAAAAAAAATGACATCCAGCTGAGGGTGCCTGAAAATCTTTTCAAAGTCAAATCTGGCTCTTTAAAAAATATATTAATATGCCATTTATTGTTATAATCAAGAAACACGCACCTTTTGTTTCTCACTTACTGTAACCACATTATGTGTTTATCTGAAAATAATGTCAGCAAGAGTATTTTTTCATTACTGAAGAAAAATTGAAAAGAGAATGATTTAAGGGGAGATTTCTTAACCACCAACGTAGGTTTCCGAAAGAAGTCTCAAAACCATCTAGTTTAGGATAGGACTTGAATATTTAAAAAGAAAACACTCTACAAAGAAGTAAGATAACTTATCTGGGTTGTAGCATAAACATCCCCTTTCATCTCAACCCAAATTTCATGTTGTTAGCCATGTCCTAGAAGGTACGAAAAGTTATCTGTTGTGACTGACAGCACCCAAGATCAAGCCACTTGCTCCTGAAGTTCTTAAAATTTTCAGAGAGAGGTATAGAAATGGCAAGTGTGAAGCAAAAATCTGAACCACATGTCCCATTACAAGAAGTTGCTGAAAGAATCCAGTCAGCAGCGGGCTTGCACGCTACCGAAAAGAGTGCTTCATAACTATTTGTAAACAGACAAAACCTTGCAAACATTAATCAGCATCCACGTCTTCTCCAACTTGTTCAAAGACTGGGTGACCACACTTTGACCCTTCCAGTTTGACACTCTGAAGAGAGGTCAGTTATAAAGGAGCCTTGTGCCAGGACTGCTGGAAACACATTTTATGACCTTTAATATCTATTTGTATTTTCAAGTAGAGGTAGGTACTCAAGTGCTACTGGATGAGAAATTTTATTAGAGACCTAATAGAAAATGTATAGAAAACGCAGAAAGGCTGCCTCATTCAGAACACAAAACATGCACAACCCCCCACCCCCAGCCCAAATTCCTTCCTGAGAAGTTACACTCTCTGCCAGGTGAGTGCCTATACACCTCCACAAATGAAAATGCAATGTGTTACCTGACAAACTTCATAGAGTAATTTGTACTGCTCCTCTTGCTTCTGCAGACTGCACAAACTGCATCCCATGTTTAGAGAAACGTCAAAGGAAGGCTTCAGTACTCGCCAGCACCCGAGAAAAGCAGGCTTAGAGAGGAGGCATCGAAGGTTTCCTCGGAGAGCCTCAGGTGAGTCAGGCGGCTGCAACACTTCACATTGGCATTGCTCTCTAAGGCTGGAAAACAACTCTCTTCCCCCTTCCACGCTTCCCTTCCTCCCCGCGCAGCAGGCATGCACGCACACACATACACACACACGCACACCACTCCCTCCTCCGAGTGACTCTGGCAGCTGGATTGTGGTCCAATGCACACGCTATATATACTGCTGCTCATGCATATTAATCAGCTCTCATTGACTATTCATAACAGACAATGATACAGAAGCTATAATTGCCAACTATGACAGTTGAAATTTCTCTAATTAACAAGCAAGTGCTCCAGTGGTAGGGAATAATAAAAGACACTAACAATTTTGCAAGCCATTTTCTGGCAGTTACAAATAAACATGACTGCATTTTTAGCGAGGTCTCTTAGGATAATCCCTAATGTGTTTCCGCTAAGTAGAAATTCATTTTTAAATATATCATAAAATCTCTGATGATATAAAATGTATTTAATGCTGCAGCTAATGATGGCATATAAACAGATTTTATGGAAAGGACATGTTTTGAATAATGCCCATACAATATTTAGCGCTTTACAAAGTTCTAGGAAAAATGCTCCACACATGAATAAAATATAAAAATTTAAATTGCAAGAGAGATTCGTGAGTATGCAGAGTGGCCTGGGGTCGTAAGGAGAGAGGGTGCCCTACAGGTGAGTAAGCAGATAATCATTCCCAAAATGCATTTTCAATTCTGAGAGCAGAAAGTTATTTGTCAAAGCACTGCTCAGCTCACCGGAAGGGAGAGAAGCAGCCGGCTCTATAGATGCCGCCGATATTCCAGAGATCATATTGCTGAGCTAATTGTCCCTGGTTACTCCAGATCTCCATCTGATGTTCTTTATCTGCCTAAACCTCCATGGCTATGCCTGGCCTGGCGTGTCAGGAAGAGCGAGGAGCTGTGAAATCACACCTGGATGGTGAGCAGGGCGGCATGTAAGAGTTTTGGTCCTTCCTGCCTTGCCCCCTGCACTCCCTTCCACCCTGTGGCCCACTGAGTAAACGTGACAGCTTTTCAAAAATACGGTTTTCTTAAGCGATCAGTCCACTGGCTGAACAAAATGCACAGGTACCTTTCTCCTAATTAAAATGGCCAGTGTTTAAAATTCTCACAGCTGTTTCCAGAGCCTCCACCACCCGCTTCATTTTACAAAGCTTTAACTGTCTCTGAGGAGGACTCCCACGTCCCCTGCTAAGAAGTGTCATGGGGCCTGAAGAATAATGCTCCCTTTCTCCAGGAGCCGAGACACACCTGGAACGTGAGCGAACCAGTCCCAATAAAATCCCACATGGGCTGGCAGCCAGCAGAGGCACTGGCCCCATTTCTCAGACAAGCAGATGAGGCATGTCACCTTGACTCAGACTAGCTCACGGCCCTGACTTGCTGGACGGGGAGGTTCCAGATCCTCACCTGGTGTCACTGCCACTGACAGGTGGTGAGGGCAGCAGCAGTTGGTACTGGCTTGCTTTCATGCCGTGAAGAGCCTTACTGAGCCACAGGCAAGTTAGTGGCCGTGGGTCTCCTAATCCCTAAATGACAGCCCTGCCACTAAGTGCCTTGCAGCGTTCTGTGGCAATGATTTGAGAACACAAAGGGTGCTCAGACCCAAACCGGAGGTCATGCTTGTTTGCTCCCCTTGCCTCATCCCCACCCCTCATCTATCAGGAAGTCTGTGTGTTCCACCCCGTCCACTTCTGCCGGTCACCCCTGCCATGCCATCAGCTCTTGCCGGGCATCAGGAGCATGCTGCTGTCCTGTCTGCCTCCTCTCCTGTCCGCCTGCTGGTTACAGCCAGCCACATAGCTGCCTGCTGGTCTTCACAGAGCAGAGCTAGGAGCACAACGCCGCTTGCCAAAAAGCCCTCCAGTGACCTCCCATCACACTCGGATTAAACCACAAAGCCTTCACCAGGGCCTGAAATACCTGGCCCTGGTCCATCAATTTCCCTGCACCCATCACCTCTCACCCACCCTGCTGCTCACCAGAGGGAAGTCTCTCTGCCAGAACCGCTTTTCTACACAATCTCTGCTCAAATAAGGCCCCCCTCAGAGAAGCCTTTGCTGGGGACTTGTATGAAGTCACTTCCTGATCCTCCAGAATACCATGTCCCCTTATCCTGTTCATTTCCTTTGCATCATGTTTCAAAATCAGGGATAATTCTCTTCCTTTATGCTTGTGTGTTTACTGACTGTCTTCTGTACAGGTGGTTTGGCTTCCCCAGGGCAGGGACTGTGCCTGAATTTCTACCAGTCTAGGCCCTGGAAGGGTGACCCGGGCAGTCCCACAGACTCATAAATTACAGTACATGATGGTACTTGCCACCACAACTGGCAATTACCATGATGGAGGTAAGATGTGGCATGCCTGGGTGTGCCCGTGAGGAAATGACTTCCCAGCGGGGTTGGTGCTCCTTCCCCAGAGGTTGCAGGCCTTTGTATTGCTTTTTACCAGGTTTGTGGTTTCATGGTTCATCTTTTTGCTGCACATCCACACATCAATGTAGAAATGGGCCAAAAGCTAAGTGGTTGGGGAAACTTCTATAACTCCTTTCATTCGTTGTTAGGAAACTTAGTATCAACCTGGGAGAATGGTAATGCACATTGCTTTGTACTTCAACCCACGGGCTCTAACTTTCTGATCTTAGGAACCCTTTATACTCTCAAAAATTAATGAGACTACCCCAACGGGCTGTTGTTTATGTGGGTTATACCTGTCTGTATGATATTAGAAAAAATCAAATTTAAAAATATGTATTATTCCTTTTAAATAGCAATAATCAACTATTACATATTAATGTAAATTTAACATTTGTATGAAAAATGACTATTTTATAAAACCGAATTTTTTAATAAGAAGCACTCTTGCATTTTCTCAAAACTCCTCACAGTCTAGTGTCCTTGAAGATAGCTGGATTTCCATGTTAGCTTCTGTGTTCAGACACTTGTGACATCCTGTCAGGTAGCCTCTGAAAACACGGTACAAATGTGTACTCATAAAAGAATGAGAATGAAAGAGAAAAATGACATCTTTATGTTTTAATGAAAGTGGTCTTGACCTGGCAGATCCCTGGAAACAAAGCATCCAGGATGCCCAGGGGTACCTGGGCCATACTTGGACAACTGCTACAACAATGAGCCAGGTGTCTCCAAGCCTCACACAAACAGGAAGAATAGAGAGAATCTTGATAGGAATTAAACGTGTGGGTGCTTTTCTACTCTTTGATCAATACGTGTGATTTGGAATCAAAAATGCAAAACACTCAGGCACCTATTATGCCTAAAACAAGACTTACCGCAGCGATTTTTTTTTTTGCACTAAAAGTACCCTTTATTTGGGGGAAAATCACCCAGCACATTTAGAATGTTGTTTTTTGCACAGTGCATTAGGAAACACACAGCTGCGTGAACGGAGGTTCACCTGTAGGAATATACACGTCGCAGCATTTATTAATACTGATCCACGAGGCAACGTCAGTGCAAAGAAAGTCTGTTAGTCACTGGAAGTTACAACAGAACTGTTTCTGAGAGAACAGCTGTCCCAGTACAAATGAAAAACTACTGGCCGCACAAAGGCGCACATTGTTTGATCAAGAGGCTTAACGTAGTTTTCAAGTTAGTAATCGCATCTTCTGAACGTGCCTAATAAGCTCAGCAGAGCACAAGGCACTGTGCTCGGGTGCTCTGCACCCTCAGAAGCCAGCCTCTTCCTGCCTTCACGGAAATTAAAAATAAAGTGCAAAGAAGGGTCACCGAAGAAGACACAATGGGACTAACAGAAGAGGCAAACATGCGCAGGGATTCAGGTGCCCAGGCAATGCCCTTAACAGTCATCCTTTGACCTTCCAGAGTCATCATGGATGCTGCAGAGTGTCAGCAGATGGAGGCATGAACTTACACTCAGTTACAGAATGAGCTCTCTAATTCAAGCATATTATTTTCAGCACACTGGGTTGCCAGGTTGATACCTGAAATATGACCACCTTTTCTCCAGTGTATGATGGGCACCATTCTCAGCAATGTACAAACTTCCAGTAGGGCCAGAGGGACTTGTGGCAAGAGTCATCTCAAAAAGGAGGAGCGGCGGCAGGGCCCAGGAAGAAAGAAAAGGGTCCCTTTGGAAAAAAACAATCCATCTGGTGGATTCGTTTCCTCGGCCAGATCTCCCACACCTGCCCACTGGCTCTGCCTTTCCTAGGGCTCTTTTCAGCTTCCTTCTGAATCATATCGATTCACTAACTAATCCTCATCCTGGTTTGAACCTCACTGCCCCCTCAGTTCCTGCTGTACACCGTGGCTGGAATAATCCTTACTATGTACACACGCATGGCCCATAAACCCACCACCCTCAAGACACAGTGCAGGCTCCCACGTGTGGCTCCACCCCCTCTGAGTTGCCTCACCACATCTGTGTCCTCCCTGGACATACGGACTTTTGTCCAGCAGCACTGAAGGAACTTCATCAGGTGCCTTCATGCCCCCTTGACTAGACACAGGCTGTGCCTTCTGCCCTGAGTGCCCAACTTCACTGCCTTCAGGTGGCCCACTAAATCTCACCACCTCTGTCCCAGGAACCCTCCTCAGTGCCTCTCAATTTGCAGCAGGGGGTTATTCTGTGTTTTCCCACTCTCTTCCTCCTGGAGAAGGCTCTTCCAGTACACAAAGCAAACCCCATCAGCTATGATGCTCACCACCTCCTTCCTTGGAGGGTACTCACAAGTGCCTGATGAGTAAATTCAGTGGCCGGTCTTTCCTGACAGTCTGCTCTGCACTAGACACTTTTCTGGGCTTTGAGAATATAATAGTGGCCAAATGGACAACAGAGGCTGACGTGGACCTGAAGTCTGCTCTCACAGGAAGGGTAAAGCAATCCAGAAGAATTAAAATTGCTTTCTGCCTTCAGCAGGACAACTATATACCCCATATATCGGTCTTGGCCAGAGATTCAAACTCACAATCTGTGGAGGAAATAGTTTAGTAACTCCTAGTTAACCCTCACCTTTGTCAAAGTGACTTTTCAACAACTTGTCTGAACCACATTTAGCAAGTGGCCACTGGTGCTTGAACAAGAAGAGGTTGCTAGAAAGACAAGTGTGGATAAAAATCACAGTGAATAAAAAAAAAAAGGCCACTTCAGAGATGTCAGGACATAAAAACAAAATGTCAGATTTGTTGCAAACGTATATAATAGCTGTAAATGCAGTTTGTGTTTCTGAGAAGCTATGTAAGCTTGGAACATCTGCTCAGGCCCTCGCATCTTATTTTTAAAAAGGAAAGGATAGTTTTTCTTTGCCAAATTGACTGAGGTGCTGCTGTCTTGTCTCAAGGGCATTTTCTCTGGGCTGCAGGGACCTGAGGATGCACTGGCTGCCTGAGCCTGACAGCTTGCTGGGTTCACTGCAGCCATATGGAGAGCTATGGGGGCAGGGGTATGGTGAGGACAGCACGGTATAGTGGTTGTCAAACCCTACGCAGGCCAGTGAGCACTGGCCTCCAAGAGTTGGTCAGGGGACCACAAAACAGGATGCTGGACAATAATGCAGCAAGAGCCACAGGGGCCAGTGGTGAGGCGGCCAGGACCCAGGCAGAACCTGTGGCCAGTGGGAACAAGCACCAATGGGCCTCAAGGTCAGCAGATCATCCAAGATTTCTGACAGGCTTGGGGCCTAAGGATGCCCCTGTGAACCGCCTTTATGCCTCCGGGGTCCCACATGGATGGTGTGAGTGCCTCGCCTCTCCCGTCACTGGTGACAAATGGGCGCCTCCACTGCCTCAATTAGATTTGAAGTTCCAGAAGGCAGGTTCCTGAGTCAGTCATTTCTGTGACCCCTGAAATGCCTAGAACCCCCTCCCTCCAGGCGCCAAAGGCCCTCACTACTATGGGACTAACGAGTGTGAGTTCCACATGAGACTCTGGCACACGGGGAATGGGGCAGGGAAGTGTGGTGGGTCATCTCAGCCCAGACTGCCAGAACAGCCTGCAGGAGGTGTGGGAATCTCACAGCCTCTTGTTTTCCCTGCCTTATAAGGGGGTAACCCCTACTGGGTTGTAAGGAAGACAGCTCCTTAAACAGCCTGTGATATTTCTGGAACACAGTCTGTCAGTGTTCAATAAACCAGAGGAAAAGTGACAAATTTGAGGGGTGGGGGTGAGAGGAGAAACCCCTTCCAGCAGGAGTCTAGAGATGTCAGAACATAAAAACAAAAAGTCAGATTTGTTGCAAACCTTTACTGTAAGGGACCAAAGAGTAAATTTCTTACACTGTGTGGGCACTTTATGGCCACCCTGGATATAGGTACTTACAGGACCGTCATTTGTAAATGTAAAGTACATTCTTAGATTGGAGGCTGCACCAAACAGGCTGTGTGTTAGACTTGGCCTGTGGACTCTAATTGGCCAACAGGATGGTCACAGCCTGAACAGAGCTCTCTGCTGCTCACTGGTGATAGGCTGAGGAAGTGACCTCACCTCACCCGGGAGGGAACTGAGGCGCAGGAAGGCAAAACAATTTACCCAAGAGCACACAGCCCACAACCAGCAAAGATGAGGTCAGAAGTAAGACCTCACACCGTCATTCGGAATGCTGGAGTGTGCAAACATGCTTTAAAAACTGGCTTCTCGCTGGGAACTGGAAGGGGTCAGCAAAGGTAACAATCTCAGGAGCACCAGGGTATTAACAATGCTGGTCAAACACGCAAACTCAGTAAATGGCTTTCTACACAAGACAGGGCACGGTGATGTGTCCCTATCTCATTCTGGATATAAAATCATTCATAGCCACCAAACAGCATGACCCACAGGAGTCCCTGTTGAATCTGGGGGATAGAAAGTGTGTCACACCCCCCTGTGGTCTCCTGGCTCACATGAGTGTGATAGTTGCATCAATGGCTTCATTCTGAACAGCATGTGGGGGTGACGGGCATTGTGGCTCTGAGACACTAACTGGTCTCCCAGCCACCCCAAGGTGGCTCCTTCTTGGGAACTGCGTCAACCTGCTCCAACCACTGGACATGGGGTTCTACCTGACAGCAGGAAAGGAGATTTGAGGCCTGGAGTCCACGCAGGAGAGATGGAAGCAACCAAAGGGGTTGTGTACATACTGGAGACGGAATAGTCAACGGAGGGAGGGCATCAGGACAGGATTTGGGGGGATTCAGACGGGGGCATGCAGAGCCTTCAGAGTCCTGGGTAGCTTAAGAAAGGCTTAGCTGTGAGGGGAGGGACGCTTGAGGGTAGAGAGAAGGTATGGGAAAACAGCACCAGTGGTGACATTAGGGATTCAGAGAAATGACGAGAATGGCAGAAAAAAAATGTTAGGGGACAATTTGAGTATCACAAAACCCTGAGGGAGGGGAGATGTGACCTCATCTCACTGAGGTGAAAGGTTGCAAACTGTATGGTGTGGCATCTTTAACATTTTGAAATAATAGGTGCTCACTAAAAGAAAACCCAGTCAGGAGCACTGAAAAATTAATAGCTGTCACCTAAAATACGAGGTGGGTTTTGGGGATAACTTTTGATAAATTTTTGAGAGCTGGCACACATGATGTTCTGTTCCCCACTGAAAAATGAGCAGAAGCCAGGTAAAGCTATACCTTGAGGTGGGGGTATGTGGCCCCTGCACCCCAGTCCCTCCCAGGCCTCCTCACTGGCCACTTTCAGCTGGAATACACCCAGGTGTCCAGGTCCCTATGGCACTGGTTAATGGAATAGCCCCGGTGTAATATCACAGGTGGGGCCTACAGTCTCCAAGCTTTGGGAAGCCAGCTCTCCTCCCTCCCTCGCCCTCTCCAGCCCCTCATTCCCTCCTCCACCTGAAGGGAGGCTGTGTTTCCTGTGAGCTCACTTCAGGAGGGGGTGTGGGAATCTAAATGCTCTCAGCCACACCCCACCACCGGCCCAGTGGGTGTCAGTGCCTTGCCCCATACCTGCCACCAATTCATTCACACCTCCTTATTGATTTCCTACTATGAGCCAGAACTGCTGTTTGGTAATAAAGCACACAAATTCCCTGACTTTCTGCCTCCCTAAGCTGCTCTAAATTCACCGATGGCTTCCTGGTTGCCAAACTCCAACCATCCTTTGTCCTCTGCCCGGGTGCCACCTCTGCAGCCACGTCCCACTTGGTCTTCCCACATGTACAGTAGTGCATTCCAAACGTCCAGCCTTAGCGAGCCACCCTCGCCATGATTCTTTCTCCCACTATTAACTTGGTATTTTTCTTTAAAGCTATTCGTGTGGTTTTATTTAAATGTAGTTTTGAGATAAAAATCTAATTCCTACACCAATATCTCTTGTCATGTATTAAAAATCGCTATAAAAATCATCACACAGATTTTAAAATAAGGGCTCATCTCTGTACCACATAAATCTGATATTCCATCCTTTGTAATACGTTTGAAATGAATGCCCACTTGGCACTGAATTTCAGCCTCTTTAGGACTTTTCCCATGCCTGTCTCACCAAACTGTTAACTCTCCCCGGCCAACCGGGCTTGGGTCTGCTTTCTAGGAGACATATCCCACCTTTTCACTCCGTTCGGCTTTTACTGACCCCATCAGCCCAAACTGGAATACCTTCCTCACATACCTTTGCTTGTCAGAACTGGAACTCCATCCTTCAAATTGCACGTGTATTACAGCCAGCCCCCTTTTTGTCCATTAGATTAGTCTCTAGCTCCTAGGTGCTCTGCTAGAGCATCTGTAGCAATGTGCACTGTGCCCGCTTCAGGGGGGCATGTCTGTCTGTCCTCCCACCCATTTAATCCAAGTGGGTGAGGAGGATGCTAAGTGTTTGGGATAAACACTTGGACCAACTTCTACCTTCTCATAGGAAATCCACCCGTTTCTGAGGACAGAAACCCCAGCAATGGTTTATGACCAATAAACAGCCTCATTCCAGTGAGTAATCAACAAGCTAGTGCTTACTGAGCATCTGTGCTGATTGTCATCCCACTGAGGGAACAGAAGAACGGCAAGGCCTGTCTCTGTGCTCAAGGAGCTTCCTTCTCCAAGGGAAACAGGACTGAACCGTGAAGGGAGGAGGAGTTTGAGCTGCAAAGAGCAGAGGTGGTGGAGAGCGCCCAAGACTTCTCATAACCCCAAGAGGAAACTGCCCCAAAGCTCTTGGGGCTGCGCTGTTTGGTTTGCTGTGGTTACTGCAGCTTTGTGGAAGAGGCACACTGTGAGCTGGTTGCTGGAAGATGGAGTGAAATTGGACTTAGAGAAAAACAATCCAGGCTGGAGGAGCTACATGGGGGAGAAAGGCAGAAAGGAGGAGTGTTTGCCTAGAGATGAGGTTGGGTGCGTGGGCCGAGGGGCCCAGGAGAGGCGAGTCATGTGCAGGGTAACCCTGAAGGCAAATGAGTGAAGGTGATGCCCGAGGAAGAGGCCATGATGGGCACAGGTGCTGGGGGGTGGGGAGGGATAAAATGACAAGAAGGCGTCTCCAGGGTAGAGTCAAGAGGAGCCCAAATCCAAATTCAAAACTGGGTGTCCCCAATGACAAATTACTTTGTGTTTTCTTGGTGGCTTGAACCATAGCCAAAAGAGGATCTGGAAAACGCAGCTTTTCTTTCTCAGCCAGACTGTGGGATTCAAGACGAGGCCCTATATAGATGGCCCTTTCCAACAGCCCGTAATTGACTCATAGGCTACTTGGCTGTTCACATCGGAAGGAATTTGGAGGATAGAAGAAGCATGAGGTGGATAGATGACTTGAGCACTAACGGGAAGCTAGTTCAATATTTTAAAATCACTGAGAAGATAAACAAGTAGTTGCAATGAGGAGACTTGAGGAAAAGAAAACATTTTTTTTATATGAAAGCAAAGTGAGGCTTCATAATTCACTTGTACCTATGAGGTTCATGTGCTATCAAGTCTGAAATTACTTATCAAGCTTCTATCCTGGATTACTTTCTATATAAAACAGCACTTCAGAGAATAAGTAAGTAAACACCATTATGAACAATGGTTTATTTTAAGAGAAAAATGTTTCCACAAATGGCAATACTAATTTTTTAACATTCTCTGGGAAAATGGAACAACTGGATATCTTTGAGAGCCGGGTAAGAACTATTGATGTTGTACTTAATCTTTAAAACTGATATACGTGTGTCCACAGAGCTAATAAAGTTCCCTCTGCTATAAATGGGGGAAGGAAAACACTAGATCACAGGCAACACACTTGCTCAGGATTCTGGTCTTACGGCCAGAGCCCAGGGGCAGGGAAAATTGAAGTGATTTAAAATAGTCCCTGATAGGATATATCTGATATTAGTGGGCTTGCTGAAGCGAAACAGTAATATCAGAGAGATACAAAGGTGTAAAACCCATTAATGTGTGTCCACATGTTTTGATGCCTCGACCTCAACATCCTTCTGGTGATTCGCCCATGGGGGTAGGTACAGTGTGCTGGGTGGTATCAATGACAGAGCTGGTAAGTGGGTGCTCTGAAACCACAATTTATTTTTTGCAATGAACTAGGGAACATTAACAGCATATTTTAATTTATACCTTTCACTGCAGAGAGGTCCCTGTCAGCACCCTGAGTTCTGCTGACCTCTCTGAGTCCATCCACCATGACCTACCAGGGGGCAAAGCATTTTATTTCAGGAAAAGGAACAAACAGACAGTCATGTGGACAGTGGGTATTCCTCCAAAGCTTTGCTTGACCCAGCCGTACCACGATCCCCCACACCAGCTAATTACTGAGCACAGACCAACAGGCCTCCCGCATTAGCATCTCATGGACTGGCAAAAATGAGAAGGGAAAAACTCTGAGGACTAACAGAGTGGATAAAAACTATTTGCAGAACCTTAAAAAATTAATTTGTTAGTATCTTAATTAGAAAGAAAAATACTTGAAGGAATGATGGGATATAATGTGAGCATTTTCAGAACAGAATAAATTTACATTTACCAAATACTCGTGACACTATCTTATTTGCCTGTACAGGTATTTGGTCTCTGCAGCTGCAGGCACTGACAGCGGCATGTCCCAGGGAAGCTGGAGAACAATGAGGAAGCTAGGCTGCTTCTGGTGGCAGGAGCCTCCCCCAGCTTGGGAAGAAGGGTTAACGAGGTGCACAGCAGAGTGGAGACTAGAGCAGCACCTTTTCTGCTCAGGTCTGTCTTGCCCTGGTGGCCTGTGCACATTCTGTTTCCCATCTTAGCAATGCCAGAGTGCTGACCTCTAGCTCCCGCTTCCTTTCTCCCCAGCTTGCTCCAGGCCTCTTGGGACGGCTCAGAAACGGTGCGGAAGGATTCCTAACTCAGACTGACCTGGCCTGAACCTCCCCTGCTTCTTGCCAACCTCTCAAGCCTTCTTGCAACCCATATATTTGTCTCTCTGTTCATTTCCGTTCTCAAATTATTTTCACTGGTGGAGAAATAAACTTTGTGCCCCTTCTTTTTTTTGTTATTTTGCCTGGGGCTGGGTTTGAATCTGCCACCTCCGGCGTATGGGGCCAGCGCCCTACTCCTTTGAGCCACAGACGTCACCCCTGTGACCCTTCTTAAACTGCACATCTTAGCCCTGCCCTCCCTTCAGCTGTAGAGACAGAAAGCAGAGGCCACTCTCCCTTTGACTCAGCTCTCTGGATTTAGGGCATGTTCTCCCAGACTTCCCTCCCTCCCACTGGTGCTGCCTGTCTCCCCACCCTCCCCCAGTCCTGCAGATGTTTCTAAAGACTCATAAATCCATCATCTCCCCAATATGCTCCTCCCTCCTTTTACTGCTACCCTCCTTAGTAGAGTACAGGGTGCCCCAAAAGTCACCCCTAAAGTTACCATACATAGAGAAAACAGGAATTATAGCTACATGCACCTTTATTTACAAAATATTCATTAAAAAATTTTACAAACAGGTGGTTAACACAGAGAGAATATTTCGTAAATGTTTTGTAAAATTTTATAGTCTACACTTAAACGTTTTTCTCTTACATATCCCATGCCATTTGGTTTGCCCTCCCCAACTCTTCCTCCACAGCCAGACACAAAACTGTCCCATCTAGGGTCATGATAAGTTGTCACAAGCAATAGCTCGTTCTAAGTTTTTTATTCAAACCATCTGATCAAGGGGGCACAGGGGTCCAAGTTTTATCATTACCAACTTCAGAGAGAGTTAACTTGAAGTCCAAGAAGATTAAGGTCCCTGTGGCCAAGTTTGCCCTACTACTTAGTGGGAGGACTCAGGTGTGGCCTCAGCCTTCTGGCTACCCTGTTAATGTCCTTTCTTTCCCTAACACCACCACCTGCCTTAACTTCCCCTGTAACATACGACCCTGTTGGCCACCTGCTCCTTCTTAATTTCTCTTTGGTCCTCACAAAAGCATATAGCTCTGATCTCCGTGGAATCTTCTGGCAAGTCATGCTGCCTCCTTTTCCTCCTCCTACACCTCACATGGCACAGCCTTTCCAGTAGTAAGCATAATATCTAGCACAGATATCTGCTCCTTCCCACCTCTCTTCTGTCTTCATATAATGTAAAGGGAACGCAGCATAGAAGGGAAGCCCTCTGACATCAAAAGCATCTTTCCCTTCTCTCACCTGTAAGTACACACCATGTGCAATTCAGTGAAATGTGGGCATCAGGGATCAGGCTGCCTCATTTCAAATCCAAGCTGAGCCTCTTGACATTGAGACTTGGCAAGATTCTGCTGAAGTCTTCATCTCATCTAACCATACAGGATTGTTATGAAGACTGAGAAATTACTCATACCAAATTACTCAGGCAAGTGGCTGGCTCGTAGCATTCATTGTATTATAAATGCTCAGTAGATTTTTGTTTTCTTTCTGTTTTTAAACTTTCATTTTCAGTGTGTGCCAGAGATGATGCTGGCCCCAGTTCTCTCCCTTGACTAGCTCTGTGTCTTGCTTGTGAGGCCAATGAACTAAATGGCATAATTAAGCTTTAGATATGCTACAGCAGATGTCTGCACAGTGGATGGGGAGAAAGGAGTGAAGAGTTAATTCTACTTAGGGCATCAGAAAAAAGCTTCATTTGAAGAGCTTAAATATCAACCTGAACTTTGTTTTTACTCCTGGAAACTAAGCTCCCTATATAGACCCTACATAAACTTATAAGAACCTTCCCAATTGAGCAATATCATGGCAAAAACAAAAACATTTAGAAGATAATTGCTCAGACTTTTGGGTGTATCTAGCTACCAATGGTGCGCAAGAAACACAGACCAAAATAACTGGTCGCCACCCCCTGAGGACGTGCGTAAGATCTGACACCTCAAGCCAGAGAGGCCAAGGAAACACCAGGTATGATACATCCATACCTGAGGCATAAAAGTCACAACAGGCACCTACATATTGAAAACCAGTCACCATGACTACCACAACACGCTTTCCAGTGCTGTCACGAGCTTCCTGTTTCTCCCTGCAGTGTGGTGTGGATAGGTTCATAGGCAGATTTGCAGGGGCCTTTGAACCTCCAATTCTTGCTTGTTTAAATTTCATTTTAAGCCTGGTCTTTGCAGAGACAGGGAGAAGAAATCATAGATAATTAAAGCATAAAATATTCTCATTTCATGGTGGGGATAACAAGTGAAACTACATGTAATGATGTAATCCAACTTGTCAAAAAGGAAAATGAAAAGAGGAGACAGAAGGCAGGACAGAGCCTTGGGACCCTGCGTGCCATGTCATCTTCTAATTAACTAACTGATCCTTTAAACTGTCAAACTCAGCGAGCGACTCCATGGCCTGGCATCTAATTAATATTCATATTTGGGCACTGGATGCTCTGATTTAGGTCCCAGCGGCTGTAGTTAAACATCAGTCTTTAAAAAAGAGAGAAATAAAAACCTGCCTGGTGAACCAAAGTCTCCAGGTTTTACATTCAGAGGGAAATGAGGGGAGGCCACCCTGAGGTCTGTAATCCACAGTGGGAACAAAGCCCCTATGGACGCATATTGATTTCTGAATCAAGATAAGGACTGGTATATTGAAAAAATAATTATTTTTGCTTCTTTCTACTGGCAGCCACATTGTTAATCACACCCCGAGCCGCATTGTTAAAATAAGAGAACGATGCGTATAAAATTACATAGCGTTTGGTAATATAATCAAGCTTTTAACTTCAAACAAAAATAATTGAATATGTAATTGAATCAAAACAAGCTAGACTCCATCATTTAGCTCAACTATAGTAAGTGGCAACGTGGACTTTTCTTCATGTGGCACAGGCTGCAAACAAATATATTCCCTCTTGTATATCAATATCTGTTGACTTAAAACAAAAAAAAAGCGTATAAAAAAGCCTGTTCTAACTACATGCTTTCTACAGACAAGGCATTGGCTTAAAAGACCCAAACCAGCACCCTAGATGGTGTCTGAGTCTGATTCCTATGCCCTACCAGCCACAGCTGGTGGCTCCTCCAGAGGACAGTGATAAGAAGAGGGGTCCTTTGGAACACTTGGATGAAACATGCCTTTCCTTTACTCCAACTTACCTTTATTTTATTTTAGTTTCTTTTTTTTTTTTGCAGTTTTGGCTGGGGCTAGGCTCAAACATGCTACCCCCAGTATATGGGGCCAGCATCCTACTCCTTGAGCCACAGGTGCCACCCCCAATTTCACTTTGAAGAAAATAAAGTCTACCCAGTTCTACTGTAAGTTCTAACAGCATTCGATATTAGAAAATATTCCCTCAACTATTTTTCTATTTACTGTGGGACCGTCTTAGCTGTCACGGTGTAAGTCCATTCTACTCCCCTCTCCGAGATGGACGTACTGTGGATCCCTTAGTTGTAATTCTTAGTTCTTAATTCCTAGTAGCAATTCTTCTTTATCCCACAGAGCTTATTAAAAATATTCAAGCCCTTATTAAATGTACTATTAATAAGCAATTTCAACTTACATTTAAGAATGGGTGACTCTGCTAATGGATGTACAGATTGGGATAATTCATAGATACACTAACTACAAATAGTGTGGAGCAGCCAGACTGAAGCGGCTCAGTGCAACCAACAGATTGTGAGGCCCATCATGGAATCAGACACATTAATACATTACAACTCACTTTCTTTTTGGTAAAGAGAACATGCCACACATATAATCCAGTTTTAATCAAAGAACAGCCCGCTTCTACTTAAATACACACATACATCCAAGTGGCTTGCAGGGTTTTTCAGACTGAGGAGAAACTCATGGTTCAGAGTACACGTTTAAATTCCGGAAGGAATGTTTGTATTTCTGCTAACGAGAGCAGGAGGAGGAGGAAAGCCGTCTGACAGCACCATCGCGCTCCCTGGGTCGTGCCTACCTGTGAAGGATCAGAATGGAAAAGTTCACGAGAAGAGACCCGCATGGCTGCCCCTCAGGAGGAGGCTTCATCCTTTCTGGCCCTCGGAAACTTCCGAATGAGAACTTCCGAATCAGTGATCAAAAAAAAAAAAAAATTCACCTGATAATTATTTCCAGAATGATTTGGAACATTTCTCATATTAAAAAAAAAAAAAAGCTGACATTCTGAATTTCAGACATGCCCACCTCTACTTGGGACGCTTCCCTGGCTGCCGGGGAAATGTCCCATCACTGCCAATCCTGACCTGTAAACACCAAAGCAGGGAGCCTTGACATCTCACTTCAGAGGCCAGTGTCAGCACGCTGTGTGCCAGCTGACATCCTGCGCTGTGTTCCTCGGAGCTGCAAATACTTCTTTGGGTGGGGAGCAGGCTCTGGGGACACCGAAACTGGCTCAAATCCACAGGCAATAAAGTAATTAATAGTGTCTTTCAGGGCAAGCGCAGTAAAAAAAATAATTGCTCTCAAAATTTTACTGCTAATGAGTGATTGGTACAGTCAATATTTGTGTTGTTGGGCGTGGATGTGTGGATGTACATGTGAGAAGGACCGGGAGGAGAAGTCTTTTGGATGTAAATACCCAAACCAGTCTATCAGCCTGGTTAATAACTCTGAACCGCCAGACCACGAATGCTGAATACGTTGACTTTAAATGTCTACGGGGAGCATATGCCATGGATCAGAGAACACACTGATTAATCCAACAGAGACTAAAGTCTGTCACTTTGGTCATGGTGCAAAGATGCGCCGAACAGTCGCTGAAGAGAGTAAATGAATGGGAGAAAAATACCAAAGCAAAGTTGGTTTCAGAGCGAGGCTGAGCTGCCAACTGTCTGTCTAAATGCTACTTGATTAGCTAAAATACCTTTCCCTCCCAGCGCTTCTGCCCACTTGTGTTAAAACACTGCTTCCCCTTTCTTGAAATAACCACCAGCTTGCTGACGCCAGGTAACTCTCACTCGTGTTGTAATTATTTGATATTATATCATATATTAGGTCATCAGCTTTCTCTCTTTTGGATCCCACAGATAGTCTAGCTTCTCACCACTTGCACACAGCCTTGTAAACACAGATTTAAAGACAAATGTGCTCATGCTGTTTACTGGGAAGTTAATTCTATTAAGTGACAGGAAGCCACTGCTGGTATGAACCCCAAATATAGGAAATTTTAAGTAAGAAAAAATGTACTGTGTCTTTGTGGGTTGGTTAGCTTGTCTGGGTTGATAACGGATGCAACACCGTGATTAGTCTGGCTCCCTGGTGAAGAGGACGAACACCCTCCTGGCTACAACCGAATCCTTTGTCTCCAGCCATCATGGGTGCCACAAAGCTTAAAGACACAGTCAAGGTGATGGGTTAGGAATGGTGGGCTGGGTGCAGGTGTGGATTTAGACTAGAACAGTAAAACACGTTGCTTTTCTCCACCACCAACATGATGACAGTCATTTGTTATTTCCTCCAAGAAACCACAAAATAACTGCAACATGGAGTTCTCCAAAACTGATAGGGGCATATATGCTTGAACTCTGCAAGGGTAGTTCTATTTAAACTTGCGTCTCTATAACTGTGCTCACAGGGAACAAAATGCACGGCCCAGTCAGGTCTGGCTGGGCCATGCTTGTGGGATCATCTCACTCCCACTCCAACTGGTGGTGGTATTCCTGCCCTGACTCAGGGCTTGCAATTCCAAAGCACGCATATTTCCTTCCAGCTCTCTTTGTGGGACACTAGATTTTATTTGGTTTTGAGCTTTGAGTGACTCCTATGCTAACCCCCAAACTACACTAACACTTTCCTCACTGCTTATGGCTCGATAATTTTATAAGATATTCATGAGGCAACGATTGGTGCCGACAAAGCAGGCTTTCCAAAGGAAGTTCTTTAATGGCCCACATATCTGATTTTTTTTAAAGTACATGCAGTTGTCCTTAACTTGTTCTTCTGCATAATTTATTAGGCAGCTGTCAAACACGCGTGTTCTCCTGTCTCACAGCTGACATTTGTTCAGTGATAAATGACATAGGAATTGGGCTGCTGAGAACAAACTGAGGCTCTGGAAGAGAAGGAGTCCAGTGAGAGGAACAGTTGGGAGAAAGTATGTGATTTCCATTCTCTAGCAGGCAGGCCTCTTGAACAGTCCACAGAACAGACATTACCCTGCCTGTTTCACTCAGGGGCTCTGACGCTTTCCTTTATAAAAGCACGATGATTTCAATATATACAAAGACCTTTCTTCAGGCTTTAAATATATATAAATGTACGTATAATTTTATCTCATCTACAATGATTTTATAAAGTCAACAATGTTGATATTGTGATGCAAAAAAAAGTTCGAAAAACCCTCTTAAACTTCCCTGAAGAGAATGCCTAATTCCCGTATGTGTGCCAAATACCACAATTCTGGAAACCTCACACGCACAAACAATTGATCTCCACGTTAAGCCACAAAACATCGTTACTAAGCTCACACGTCCATTCTTTTTGATCTCTTTCCATTTCCTGCATTGTAGTCAGTGCCTCTTATCCTCCGCCAACATCAACAGGTCACTGCAGAGGGGTCAGTGTTGGCCAATATAAATAACCATTATAAAACTTCTAGTATGTTTTAAATCAACAACCCAAGTGGCCTTCACTGTTTAAAGTATAAATTCCAGATATTTTCATGGCGGCGGGTAGGCAAGACCTGTGAAAAGTACAGGTAAAAATTACAGTCCAGTAATCAGATCACAGAAAACTATTCCAACACAAGGTTTCCCTAAAACCAGCTTAAAAATGGATATGGATGACTGTGCCCTTTGGGCAGGAGGGTGAGCCTGAGCTTCGTACTGTAGGCAACATAACATTTCAAAAGAGTTTCATATGCAGGGCAGAAATTTTCACCATATATCCAAACTCAAGGAGTCTCAGACAAGTCTACACGAGCCAGAAAGCCAGAGCCTGGGGAAACTGGAGCAGGGAGCGGGAGTGACTGCTCCTGTACCAACTACTTTTCTCTTCCCTCCCCAGACCCCGTCGGCAATGACCGTCCTACCTTCACCTGAGCAAGGTGAGACACTGCGACGTCAGTGTGTCTCCAGACCACGCTTCTTTGGAACAGGTGATGGAAAGGGTGCTGATGTGTACAGTCCAAGAGTTCCTGACATCTGGCTTTGGGGAGGATAACACGTAGTGCTACCCTGGCTCCAGGTTTACCTCTTCTGTCTGCTTTGCCTTGGTTGTTATTGAAATTAATCTACAGCATCTAAGAACACAGTCATTGAGCTAGGTGGAGCAGTCCCTATACATGCTAAGGGTGTCAGGACTAAGCAGGCCAAGAATAATATTGACCAGGATGAGAACCTACCTTTACTGCTAGGGAAAGATGGCCAGAACCTGGTGCTGACTGAGAAAAAAAGAGGTTCTAGAAAAAGCATAAAAGTGGCAAATAAAATTATAAACTGCACTGAGCTTTTATAAATACTGACTCACACAGGTCAAAATGTACATTTCCTGAACTTTCTTCACTAAGCCAACTGTACTCCCTCTGATACCCTAATTCTCCTGATGATGTTGAAACAGAACATGCTGATTTGGGTAATTCCACGTCTGTGAACAAAAATAATTGATGACGTCAGCATAGTTATGGGAATTAGACTTATTAGTTAATTATAGAACCAGCAGAGGGAGCACAAACCCTGCATAAATAATAACCATTTCTTCTGAGTGTCTTAGTAACGGTGGTAATGGTGGTAGGAAGAAATACACATGAAAACTAAATTATTAGTATCAGAAGATGGTCTTCCCTTTCTCAAAACGGGGAACTCTAATACACTGTCCATATAGCCTACATTGGGTATCCAAGAGGAGGAAAGATGTGGAGAGAGGGTGTGTGCTTCCCCTTGTTATCACAGTGACATACTCCCCACTGTGCAGTAATTAAGGTCAGATGGTGAGACTTGCTGGAGTTGGCAAACATCTCCTTGCTCAGCCTGGTATCAGAGTAGCTTTCATTTCAGTTTTGCTCATCCTAAACAAAGTCCTATGGGAGCCGATCTTATTCTTCTAAGATGCAATCAAGATTTATATTTATGGTTGAATAAGGATTTGACAGAAGTAAGACAAAATCATGTCTGTTGGTACAAAGAATGTAAAAATAAATTTCTTTTTAAAAAACTACCTTAAGTACTGCTAGCATTTTAGATAAATGGTCACCATTTTTAAACTTGGAACCAGATAGTGCTCACCTTTTTTTCCCCTGAAGAATAAATGACTGATGAGACAGTATCTAGATATATGTCTCCCATCAAAATAATACTGTCATGGACAAATGGAAGATAAAGGGCATCCATTTATCCATCCCTGGATAGGTTAAGCAATGTACTTAGGGCCGTAAAGTTTCATTTCATAGACCAACATTCAAGACCAGCTGCTTAAAATGCAGCTGTAATCACACTAAAGGCATCAGTAATGCCCAACGTGATAGAACGTTTAGCCAAAGGATTTGATTTCTGTGCTATGCCTTTGTTCTGTTGACTTGTGAGAGGATGTTCCTCCCACATCTGACATGGGAAAAACAAAAAGGAAACTGTGGTATTTAGTATATATTACCATTTAAAATGTATGCATTCTCATGGCACATTAAATAAAGTGTTTACTTTGAAAAAATAATGGGAATGGGCTCATAGGGGGCAAAAAAAAATTCTTTTAAACTTAAGCTCCTAAGAGACTTACCAAGGCTCAGGAGTAGGGAAAGTGGTATGTGTTGAGTGAAGAATGGCCCCAGTCAGGTCTATGTGGTTCTAGAGAGCACCAGCTTGGGATGCTGGGGGACAACTAGGCTGCTAGAGTGACCTGGGGTCCCCTGGGCTTCCCTTTACCTCTTCTTTCAATCTGACACCTGCCCTGGGAGCAGTGATTCTCCCCATCCTGCTAACCCTGTGGCTGCCACCACAGGGACACTGCTGCAGTGTGAATGTTGGTGTCCCCCCAGAATTCATATTTTTAAAAATGATCATCAGTGTGACGGTATTAGGAGACAGGGCCATTGGGAGGTGATTAGGCCATGAGAGTTCTGTCCTCATGAACAGCGAGTGGCCTTACACGAGGGGGCCCCCAGAGCACCCTCGCCCCTTCCACAGGAGGATGCAGTGAGAAAGCGTTATCATTAAGCCAGCCAAGGAACCCTCGGCAGACACCGAGTCTGCTGACGCCCTGAGTGTGGACTTCTCAGCCTCCAGAACTATAAGAAGTAAGTTTCTGTTGCTGACAAGCCACTCAGCTTGTGGCATTTGTTATGGAAGCCTGGACAACGGAAATAACCACGGACCAGCACAAGCAGCAGAGTTCTGCCAGGGAAACGGAGAGGCACGTTTGGTTCAGAGACCTGGCTTTGGTTACCAGTGTGGGGAGGTGTGCTTTTGCCCTTGCTTAACTTCTTTTTCTCCCTTGGAGGACTCTGGACACAGGGGACCCTCCAAACGTGGCCCTCATCAATTGGTTACAGTCACCTTGGGGTGGCTTCGCTTTCCTCATCCAAATGGTCAGGAAAGAACATGGAAAAAACCAGTGGTCTTCATGGGTGGATTCTGCTCTGGTGCCTGGGAGGTGCCAATGGCAGCTGTTAACTGACCACTCCCAAATCTGGTGCCAACACCTCTCTCTTCAGAAACTTGCTACCTCTGAGCATTGGTTTCCTTTACTGCTTTGAAGAAATCCAAGTCAGTTGATCTTACAGAGGTCGGGTAACTCTTTCTGAATGGGTCCTGTGCCTCTATGCAGACATTTTGAATTGTGTTTTCCATTTAAAGTAATTTTTTCTCTAACTTTTGTGTTCATTTGAAGCTGTTTTTTTTTTTTTTTTTTGACAGAGTCTTATTACATCACCCTTGGTAGAGTCCCATGGCTTCACAGCTCACAGCAACCTCAAACTCTTGGGCTTAAGTAATTTTCTTGCCTCAGCCTCCCAAGTAGCTGGGACTATAGGCACCTGCCACAACCCTGTCATGTTTTTGTTGCAATTGCCATTGTTGTTTAACTGGCCTGGGTTGGGTTCAAACCCACCAGTCTGGGTGTATGTGGCTGGTGCTTTAACCACTGTGCTACAGGCATCGAGCCTCATTTGAAGTTTTGATGACAAACTAGCACTTACTGAAAATCTATCATATACTAGGCACAATGGCATAAACCTGACCCGTGAGGCCTCCTAGATCTCAACACAGCCTTATGAGCCAAGCACTCTTTCACTTTATAGATGGGACACTGGAGACTCAGAGCAGGTAAGCAACATGCCCCAGCTCACCCAGCTGCCTTTGTGGCAGGCAGGAGTCACATCCAGACAGCTGTCTGTGGAAGTCCATGCAAACCTTTCCACCAGAGCAAAACGCCCACCCCCTCTCAAGTGAAATACATAGATGACAATGTTTACAGAAGATTAGTAGATTCCACTGTTACCAGAATTCTCATATACACATTGCATGGTGCAATGGTATTGGTTGTTGTTTTATGCAACTAAAAGTTCATTGATTTTGAGAATTAATTGCAAAGAAAATCTGAGCAAAAGAATCTTATCACTGAAAAAATATCAATAGGTGAGAGAATGCTGGCTGCACAAATAATGACCCACGCATTCTCTCCAGGGCTGCCCGGCGCCTGCATTATGAGTTGTGTCCTCCACGGGCATGAGCTTTCATCATGATGGCTGAAGGTTACTCCAGACCCAATCAGCGAGCCACCTGGCCCCTCATCTGTCTGAGTCATTAAGATCAAAATAAACATGACCAACAATCTGAGGCCTCGAATCCTGATTCATCTTGACAATCCGCTGAAAACGATAGGTTTCTTATAAACTAAGAAATTTGAAAATTCTCCACAGGGAGCAAATTAGGTATCTGGCAAATGCAGCCCAATCACTGTCTTTATTTTGTCATTTTTAAATGCAAAGGTATGCTGCTGTGACATGAATGTACTCTTGGTAAGATTTCTTAAATAAGAAACTGATCAAAGAAACAAACTAATAATATTTATTCTCATCCAGTAAATGGATGTAATGAGTGTAACACAGTCTTGTCCCTGGATTAGACAGGAACACAGGGACTTCTTTACATTGGCTGTTACTCATTACAGAGTGTGTCAGACAGACTGGAATGAATGGACAGAGACCAGCACCATGCCTCATCCTATCATGTTAGGAAATGGCTGAAAATCTCTAAACCCTATCATTTATTTCAGGGAAAGGAGCCAGGCTTGAAAAGACCTAACCATTAGTCAGACCTAAGCTACACATGTATGTTTTCATTTTATTTAGCATTTCATAGCATTCTTAAGTCAATTTTGCAGATAATTGAGGAAGATGTATAAATTTGGGAGAGATGTGAATTTGAAGACCTCAGAAACCTTGAAAGGAATCATCTGGACACTTTTCCCATTTAATTAAACAAACACCAGAGAGATCTGCGTTAGTGAACTCATCTCATGAATAAATATATTAGGCACTGGTCCCCACAAATGCACTCATGTTAACAACGGGTAGTCTGCTTCTTCGACAGTTTGGAGACACCGTGTCCCCCGTCCGCACCCCCCAACAATAAAGTTCTTATGATAATCTCGACGTGAAACACAAAACTTTTCATATAGATTGATTTTTTTCTTTTAAAAACGAGACCTGGAGACAATATTAAACCACTCGGGTGGTTCTGTGGGTCAGCAGATGTATCATATCACAGACGTGCTATGCGTACATAAAAAAGTACATGTTGCAGCAATTGCCAAGTCACCCACAGCCTGAGGTTCCCCAAGGACAGGAGTTCAGCCATGGGGCGGCCAGAGAAAGGGTCATGACTCACTCTGGCAAGGCCAGCGCCAGGACAGAATTGTCTTTAATTGGCTGGTTGTCATATTCCAGATACTCTTGGGTGACATTGTGGCTAGAGTAATGAAGAAAATAAATACATAGACTCTCATATATCCCCCGATCCTGAAATGCTTCTGTGTATTTGCTCAATATTCATTAGTGAGAGGAAAAAAATTAGATCATCTTTCATATTTTGCATCGATAGCGTCTATCATTTTTGCTTGAGCATAAATTGGCATACGTGTTCTTTCAATTATATAAAAAGCAAGATGTCAAATAGATTATGTGTTTGCAACGACACTATTCTTTATGCTTGCATTTTTGATTGGGAAGGTTTGCAGTAGGAAGTCAAGGGTAATCAGCCCAGAATGATCTGAATGGTAATTTTGCTCTAGAGGTGTAAAATCATAATCTTGTCACTAGAAGGTTATATAGTTTGTGAACCTATAAAAGGAAACTCGATTCCATTTAAGGTCTAGAAGTTTTCTTCATACTGTATAAGGTGGCAAGAAGTTAGTTTGAAACACTTTAATTTGGGTATAAATGTGACATTGAGAGAAATCACAGCCTTCCATGTGGACTCTGCATCTCCCCCTCTCTGCATGTGCCAGAAGGGGGCTACCCCCATTCTCTCAGTTAACAGCCATCCTTACTGTAAGTGGCCACTGCCAGACACCAGGGACCACCTGAAACTCTCTGCACACATTATACATTTAACTTTTTCAATCATCGTTTGCTGTAAGTATGATTGGCCACACTTGTATTAATACAAATGAGAAAAGGAGGCTTACTGGAACTAAGCGTTATGAATCCCAAAGTCAGGATTCACACCCAGGTCTGTCTCACTTCCAAACTGGTGCTCTTGATCCTGTGAATACACCACCACTTTTGGTCAGTCTATTAGATGAGGACTTACTGTGGGACCACCACTGACAGAAAAGAAGAGGAAAGAGATGTCAGGACAGAGTTTCGGCATTGCAAGTAAAATTGGCACACACGTGAAAAGACAAAGCTTCCAAAAGAGGTGACCGTCCTAACTGGGGGAGCAATGGTGGGATTCCTGTTCTCCTGGGGTTCACTGCACTGTGACCTCCAGCTGGGCCCATCCTTCCTCTGCCAGACTCAAGCAGGAAAGGGCCCCAAATGCATGAAGCAGAGAGCTCTGTCTCTCCAACAGATGACGCTATTTCTATGACATACTATTTGGGAGCTGCCTGGTTGTTCGGTATCGAGAGGCTTTTGTCCCTGAGATGACCCGAGACAGGAGCAGCACCAGGAACTATTTTATCAGTCATGAGCTGCTACTTATTACAGATATTCTTCTGTAATAAGTGTCTGTAGCTCAGCAGCACCTGTCTAGGGCACCAGCCACATACACCTGGGGTAGTGGGTTCGAACCCAGCCCAGGCCTGCTGGACAACAATGACAACTGCAACAACAAAAAAAATAGCCAGGTGTTGTGGCGGGTGGCTGTAGTCCCAGCTACTTGGGAAGCTAAGGCAAGAGAATCACTTAAGCCCAAGAGTTAGAGGTTGCTGTGAGCTGTGACAACATGGTACTCTACCGAGGGCAACAGTGAGACTCTGTCTCCAAAATTAAAAAAAAAAACTCTATATTTATACATTTGTTATAAGAAGATTTATAACTTAGAAAAGGGTGTTCTTTGTTTTGATAGGGAACCTAGATTCTGTCCTAATACTTTCTTAATTGAAAGATAAAACTGTATATATTTATCATGTTCAAGATGTTTTGAAATATATATCATTATGGAATGGCTAGATCAAACTAACATATGCTTTACCTCACATAGTCGTCATTTTGTGGTGAGAACAATTAAAATTTACTTTCTCAGAACTTTTCCGGGAACACACCATTACAGTAGAACCTCCATAGCTGACCACCTCTCTAAGTTGACCTAACTTTCATAGCTCTGACATACACCACATGTACTAAGGCCTAGTTCCTTACGTTGACCACCTCTGTGTGTTGACCAGTTTGTTACAGACCCTTGTGTAGTCAAACTTACACTATGGTACAACAGACCTCTTGAACTTATCTCATCTAACTGAAATTTTGTAACCTTTAACTAATGTCTCCCCAACCATCTGTTCTGCTGAATTTCTGAATACCCTTCCCTCGATCGTAAGTTTCAATGCTAAGTTCTCTAGATTGATTACCTGTAATACCATGAGTCTAAAATCAGGCGTCCTCAAACTATGGCCTGCAGGTCCCGGGGCCCGCAGTCCGGCCCTCCAACAGTCTGAGGGACAGTGAACTGGCCCCCTGTTTAAAAAGTTTGAGGACCCCTGGAATTAGATTGGCGTAGAGCAGGCATCATCTTTCCTATGCCAGTATGGAAACATTCACAGCAGAGTTGGTGTCAAATCTGCCACTTTATCCTCAGAGCCCTGACTCGTGCCGGACAAAGTGTGCCTTCTGCTGTGTTTTATAGTTTTTGCATTTTGAATCTGAGTCTCCCTTATTTTTCTTTTTCTATATGTCTCCTTCTCTTTATCATGGATCAATCATCTTCTTTCTCTAACAACTGCCTTCCATAGACAGAGGCAGAGGATGTAGGTCCAACAGCCACCATGTTACCTGTTTCCAGCCAGCAGAACTTAAGAAGACAATTTAGAAACAAAACCTAAAATGAAAAAAAAAAAAAACCCACCAAAACAAAACAAAAATAAAACCAAACAAAGCACAAAACATCCCTTTCTAATTTCATAAGGGAAACCTCTGAAGGGACAGAGTTGATGAACGAGACCCTGCCACCCTACAATGATGAAGGTAACCTGGTCTGTGGATCAGAAAATGGCTACAGGGAAGTCATGATTATTGTTGTACATTATTTGTGTTTAGTGCCAGAGAAATGATTTTCTTTTCCCAATATCTCTGCCCCAATAAAATTAAGAACTTAGAGGAGGATCCAAATTCCCCCCAAAGGAGTCAGCTTAAAAAAATTTATTAGCTCTGCTGCCACAGGGATTTATAGTGTCTCTTTTAATAGTTACAGTCTGATATACCGTTAAGTTTCTTCAGTCACTAGGTAGATTCATTTATCTCCCTTTTGAAACACCAACTGAATGTTTTAAACAAATTCTGGCCCTTCCAATTGATTGGATTCTGCATCGAGGAGTGAATTGCAGCATGGCTGTGGAATCTGCATCCACAACAAGAAGGCCTTAAAATAAAAACAGATACTGAAGATTGTATTTTCCTGATTGTCAGTCAAGCTAATTATGCTTTACTCTAAAGCTTTGTCTATCAGGCAAGAAAGGAAAAGGCAATTGGGGGCTCTCTCCTCGCACAGTCTGATGTCTGGGAATATAACACCAGTTTATTCACAGCAGGAGCCTGCTGTAATTGGCAGTTCCATTTTCCCCTACTAGAGGGTAATTCTCTAGTGAAGAAAACACAATGTTAACAAGATTTTACAAATCTGACATATGGCATCCTATCTGCAATGACCAACAAAAGTTCCTTCTCTCTCCCCAAGCAAATGCCATTATTGCTGGATGGGACTAAAGAAGAGTAAAGGAGGAAGGATAGGCCCCTGGAGTTGTTTTAGGGGCTCTTAAATCCCTGTGCTTAACAAAAAGGCAATTAATAACAACTAAAGGTTAGACTAGACACTCAGGGTGGATGGGATTCCAAGGGTTGGCGACGAGATGGTGGCTGAAACCTCACCTGAACGTCAGGCTTCACGGATGACAGCTCATGCCTAGGGCATTCAGGGCACAAAGATTCAAGCCCAGGAGGGAATTCTTAGAGAGTCGATTAAGTTTAGGGCAAGACTGGCCTGGGAATGTGCGTGAGGAGAAATCATCAAAGACGCATAGGACGATTCTGGGTTTATTTTCACTCCCTCCCTAAATACACAGAAACTCTAGAATGAATTTTTAGGGAGGGCCAAATTGCTCTGATGGAGGTCCAAGAGGGGCTTCTTCATCACACGCTCCCCAGTGAGGTCTCTGAATTCTGTTTTAACTAAGGCATGGAAGCAAGACTGTTATTCTGGTACATAAAACACTAAGCAGGACAGTCTGTAAATTTTCCAGGAGGAGCAGAGTAGGTATTTCTGCCCCCTTTCCGCTTGAGCATATTAAGTGATGGACCATTTCATTCTTCCTCGGTAGGACATTTGGGTAGATTCTAAAGAGGGACAGAAATGGGTCCCCAGGAATTTGTCCTGGATCTGCTGCTAAGATACCCACAATTTATTGTCTCTAGCCATAGTCTAGGGACTGCCGTCAGCCCCGATTTGATGTTCCATCTGACCCCAGCTGCAGGAAATGGAGACTCACTTTCAGGTTGGTGATCCCAAGGGCATTACACACAGGGCTTAACGAGCAGCTTCCAAGCCCCATGTACTTGCAGTAAAGGCACAGAGTCAGGTTAAGTCCTAATTTTCATGGGGAATTAAACTGCCTTTTGTACCACCTAGTGACATATAATTGACAATCAACTGGAACCTACCCAGGTGAAGGAAGTGGCTGGGTGGCAGAGCTAATTTTTTGTTTCAGGGTACTCGGCACCACACACTCGCAAATGCTAAAGGGGACCAATATTTGTTTCTCTGCTTTATTTGCTTGTTCGCTGTTCCTGCCATTTCTTCTTTCCTGCCTGGATATTCTAAGCACTGACTCTCAGTAGCACTTGAGCTGTTTTTAAGTAGCACAGGGACAGGCAGGCCTTGAATTAACGCTGAATCACCCAGTAAGAGAGTTTGGCTTTGTCACATGTCCTGCCCTCCTCCGGATTATCAGTGAGTCTCAGTTTTGGTGCTAATCTCAAAGGGAGATAAGAACCTCGGAGAGTCACACGGTAGAATGCCAGCTGGCATCTATTAAGGGGCTATTTTCCCTGCACTCATTTTTGTGGTTATTCCCTCTGTTCATTAGCAAGCATTGCTAATTTTCCATTTCCAGAAGTTAGCATTTTCATTGAAAATACAGTTGCTCATACTAAGGGAAATACGCCAGTCACCAAAAAAGACAAGTACTGTACGATTCCACTTACATGAGGTATCTAGAGTAGTCAAATTCACAAAAGCAGATAGTAGCAGGTTGCCAGAGACTAGGGGGAGGAGGAGGGAATTGGAAGTTGTTTACTGGATGCAGAATTTCATTTTTTTTGCAAGCCAAAACAATTCAAAGATTGGTTGCACAACAATATGAATACAGTAACAATGTTAATACAATATTAACACAACTGAACAGTATACCTAAAAATGGTTAAGATGGCAAATTTTATGTTATGTGCATTTTACCACAATAAAAGACAAATTGAAGAGGAAGGGAGAAAGGAAGGTCAGAGGAAGCTGTGACAAGAGAAGCAGGGTCAGAGAGAGGTAACTCTATGGCTTTGATAAGGAGGGGGCTGTAAGCCAAGGAATGTGGCCAACCTCCAGAAGCCGGGGAAGGCAAAGACACAGATTTTTTCTAGAGCCTCCAGAAAACAGTGTAGCCAGCCGACACCTTGATACAGCCCAGTAATACACTTTGACTCTGGCTTCTAGAGCTATAAAATAAATTTGTGTTAAGTGTTTTCCACCCTCAGCTCCTCCATGTCACTTTATTTTTTTTAAAGTCAACCAAACACATTTGGAAAGGACAGTGATGAATACATGTCTATGGAAAGACTGTGAAGATGGTACGTGAATGCCTGAAGTTTGGCAAACACATACCCTTATCTTCCTGGCTGTATAAAAGGGAAACCAACTTTTCCAAGATTGATTATACATAAGAGGCGTCATGGGGGAGGGACAGATTGGAATCAGGTGCTTAATTTGCTTTACATAAACACAACTATAGGCAGTGTTCTTTAATTATTAAAAGCACCCCCTCTCCCAAACCCCTGCTACTGTGCTGATGGATGCAAAAGGGCCCCCAAAGTTAAGTTGAAGATCCGAAGCCAGCAATCCTGGGTTTAACCTGCATTCTGCTACTTACCAGATGAATAAATTGGGGCTTTTAACCTAATCTCACAGCCTCAGTTTCTGCACCTATAAAATACAATAATTAGCATCTCCCTCAAAAGAGCTGCTGGGAGAATCAAAGCAGCAGCACATCGACTTATGGCTCAGGCCCAACATTTAATAGGTGTTAAGTAATACTGGCCCCTCTTACTAGTATGATGATGGTTATGATTACTGGACATTCTCAGGCTACCAAGTATCTATTTTCTTTCTTTAAAAAAATAGATTCAGACTTTAGTATGAATGAGATCTGACCAACTCTAGCTACCAGCCTTTTTATATTTTGAGTCTTCCATCAAGCCAGGGTAGCAGTGCTCTTGGGGATGGCTCTACTCTGTGGCCAGCTCTGAGTGAAATTCACTCATTACAGTCACTGTACACGTAGAGGTCAGCCCGAGAGCTGTGGCCATTTCTTGTTTAAAGCCTGACCTGAGGGCCAGGTCTGTCCACAGCTGTCATTCATCAACAACACAATACCCCAAGGCTAGGTATTCATCAAACATTATTGACCTAAGCTGTAGGCTTTTTTTTCTTACATAACATTAGAAAATATTACTTCTGATTTAAATAGTTTTCTTTGCAGCGTGGAAATGAAAAAAACCCAGTGCTATTTATGTGGCACCCATTTTCTGAGTGGATGCACTGATTGAAGGCGAGTGTTTCCCCATGAAAGTTCCTTGGTGGCTTAAAGCAGCATTTCTCAACTTCAGAACTACTGACGTCTTGGGCCAGACAATTCCATATGAAAGTGGGTAGTTCAACGTACCATGCCTCATTCACCGTTTAGCAGTAGCCCTGGCATGTACCCACCAGACAGATGCCCACTGTACCCCTTCCCCAGTTGTGACAACCCCAAATATCTCTAGACATCATCAAATGTCTCTTGGCAGCAAAATCTCCTTCAGGTGAGAACCAGGGCATTGGGGTATGAAACCAGCTTGAGATTACTATGACTTTTGGCTAAAAAAATAATGAAAATATTGAACATAGGAAAATTCATAGTTATGGTCACCAATTGTGAATAACTAAAAAGAAACCCTTTTTATATTTTTAATAGTGCCTGTCAATAAATAATAAATTAAATGTAATAAGTGGAATTGCTTTGTACACTTTAAGTCTAGTGTTTGTGATTATTAAATTTATACCGGCATGCTCTGGGACTATATACAGGATGGGCTGCTTGAGGAACTAACTTTTTATGATGCTTGTGTTACACGCTAAGTACTTTGTTCTCACCATCTCATTTGAGCTTCACCCTCTAATTTTTATGGAGGAGAAACAAAGGTTTGAGAAGCTGAATAACACGATCAAGGTGACTTAGCTAATAAGAGGAGGCAGCAGGATTTGAAGCAAGAGCTGTAGATCTGCAAAGCCTGTGATGTTCCATCCCACCCACTGCCCAGCAGATGCTATGAATGCCATTCTTGAATGGGAGGGAGATGACGCATATGCTCTTCGACAAATCCTTCCAGAATCAATGCATGTCTATCCAGAGAAGACAGCCAGGGTTAGAGTGGGGACGATAACTTAGAGCTGGAAGCCATGTGAAATGGTTAACTTGAGCCTGAACTCAGGACCCAAAGACCCGCTGAGTCAATCATCCAAACGGTCACTTTTGGGATCCACTATTAATACCTGCTGTTCTTTCTTTTCTCCTTAAACATCTGGACAATTAAGCTTTCATGGAATATCTGGGAGAAATGCATTGCAAATGGACTTAGACAATTAAAAAACAGACTTTAAACTTTGTTTTACAATTTTTAAACTTAATGTCTGTAATGTGTTGAAATGGGTGTCTCTTCCATTCCCTGCTGAACAAAAGGCATGAAGTCCTAACTGCCAGTATCTCAGAATATGATCCTATTTGGAAATAGGGTTTTTATAGAGGCAATTGTAAAATTCAGGTCATTAGGGTGGACTCTAATCTTAAGGACCTGTGTCCTTACAAAAAAGGGTTATTTGGACTAGCACCAGACACACAGAGGGAAGACCACGTGAAGAGATGCAGTCAGTGCCACGTGAAGACAGGATTAAAGAGATGCATCTTCAGGCAAAGAAAGCCAAACGCTGCCAGCAAACTATTCTGAGGCTAGGAAGACACGGGAAGGAGTCCCCACAATTGTCAGAGGGACCACGGCTCTGGAAACACCCTGATTTTGGACTTTGAGCCTTTAGTACCTTGAGACAATACATTTTTCTTTTTTGGCTAACCCAATTTGTGGCATTTTATTATTGCAACCTGGAAAAAAATCTGGTAGGTACATGTAACACATTAATCCAGGGGTTTCTAGAGTATTTTTTTTTTTTGTGTGTGTGTGTGTGTGTGTGCGTGTGTGTTTGGAGGTGGGGTTGAAGTTTTTTGTTTTGAGACAGAGTCTCACTCTGCTGCCATGGTGTCAGCCAAGCTTACAGAGACCTCAAACTCCTGGACTCTAGCTACTCTCCTGCCTCAGCCTCCTGAGTAGCTGGGAGTACAGGAACACACTGCAATGCCCAGCAGTATTGGTGTTTTTATGAACGTAAAGCAAACTGGGTTTTCTGAGGTGGCTCATCAACTGAGTGGTGTCTGCCATATGCATGTTTTGGCCCAGTGCCCCGTCTTGCTGGAGCCCTTATCCTGAGACCTGGGCCACAGTCAGCACAGAGGACTAGGACTTCCTTGCTCTCTGCCACTGGCTTCTCCCTCCTTCTAGATCTCTGTTTTCTAGGTCATGGGCAAAGTGGCCTCCTGGCTTTAGCCACTTAGGGTTCAAATGTTTATTCATGTGAATTTTGGTAGATTGTAAAAATCACACCTCAGATTAAAACCATACCGTGGAACAGTGATATAAACAGGAGAAAAAAGGAAGCCTAATTACTAATCATTAAAACATAAGGGGCATTAATGTTCACACTCATCTGGCACATGGGCAAAGGCAGGGCTACGTTAGAGGCCTATGGTAGGGGCAACCCAAGAACAAAGACTTTTCTCAAAAATTCCTTGAACTAAAGTGTAACACTGATTTCCTATCTTTCAGATGTGGTTGTGAAGTAAAATCTATGTGAAAGATAAAAAGTTCACATCTGGCATTTTAGCAAAGCAATGCAGTAAACAGCGCACAGCTCCACGCTGGTGAGCTAGCCCGGTGCTGTTATCTAATTATTTCAGTCCTGGCTTTGTTAGAGCTGCCAGGCTGGATTTGTTTCTAGGTGTCCTTCCCTTCATATCTGCCTGCAGGGGCTCAACCACATCATTTGTCAGGGGCTAAACAGCCCGAGGCCAAGAGTAGACATTTACTCACAGAATCTTCAGACCCTTTTAAACAGGCCTTTGGGATTTCCCCACTGACCGTTCGGTGGCAGGAGGCTATGGGACACCTTGCTGGGTGTTTCTTTTAATTGACTAACTGTGCTGCTCAAAACCACTGTAACCTATATATGCCCTCCGTCTGAAGCTTCTAATGACCTTTCTCTGGCCCTCAACACATATGGCTGAGACAATGCAAACATCATTTGGAAGATGAGTAAATTCAATAACCCAATTACAGCTGCACCAAAGCACCATTTATCAAACTCGGACCGGAGTACTTTGTCTCTCTTAGCCCTCTGTTTTTCCGTGGCCAGGCATTTGGGGAAAGTCGCTAATCAATTTAGGAATGATTAAATTGAAATTTGTAACACTTTCCATTATTAAACCTTCAATCTTCATTATGGCAACTTAATGATTACATCATGGCTGAGAAAAACAAATTATGGGTCGCTGGTATCATTCAGAAAGCTGGAATAGCAAGTAAATTGTCAAAACCACCAAAAGTCTAATATGTGTGGGGGTATAAATGATTGTTTGACATGCACAGAGGAAAACCGAATTGCTGCTCACTTTCCAGTAAAAATAGGCATTAACACTTGACATAATATGTTGGCCTTAACTGCACTCTTGCTCTTGTTATATAGATTGAGTTGATTAACCTGGAGTGGACGGAGGAGACTGGGGACCTCTCAAAATTCTAGGCAAACTTGGATGTGTACACAAGAGTCTTGTTCCAGGAAGATGGGCCAAAGGTCTCACCAGCCTCCTAAAGGGATGTAATGAAGAGAAATATTCTCTATTTAATAAGAAAATCCATGTTCTACAACCTTCCATCACTTTTTTCTTTTTGCCCTTTGCTTCTTTTTCTCAAACTCTAGCGTTAGTTCCCTGACCAAAAACTCTTTGGCAGAAACATTTTTTTTTTCTCTTTGCTTTAAGAACACTGCCAATGTTTGGGGTTAAGTTACCCAGATCCTTCCGTGTTCTGGCAGCCAACTGAGTCTCAGTAGGGCTCCATCTGTCTGAGGGTATTGACATTCTGATGGGTTCTAATTGTGGGCAGAAAGAGTGTGGAATTCAAAGGAATGGGAGGACTGTTGATGGCAGAGAGGAAAAAATGGGAATCAAAGATACCCAGAGGCCCATTTAAACATGATAGGAATTATACCTAGATGATGACAA